>SDVV010003193.1:0-21714 GCA_016164225.1 Gammarus roeselii | reverse complement strand
TAAATCTATACAGAATAAGAAATATTCAAAAAGTTTGACAATACAGCTTTCTTTTTCGGTTTTAAAAGAAATAGCGTAATCGAGTTATTGTAATTTATGTTTGCGTATCGTCAGAAAACAAATGAAGTGAGGAAGATTTAAATACCGTACTCAATAAGAATAAGTTGAAAACTTCACCCGCTTACTCCGACCGATAGGTGTTACTATCATGATTAGTAACACCTATCGGTGTTACTAATCATGATACTGTACTGTACTGCTGATATGCAGTACATGTACTGCTGATATGTATTGCTTTTCTGCCCCACCAAAGCTTCACTGAGCAGCCCTGCCAGCAGTTGTTAATGACCTAACCTGTGCGAATAGTTTCCATCAGGTGAGTACATAATATTGGGCGAAGGGTCATTCGCTGGCCCATAAGACGGGTGACCTGTTTGCTGTTACCTCACAATATTATACTTCACATCGCAAATGGGAGATTTGTGGCGTATAGCCGACTATACTGTACGGCTCCATAAGGCGAATATGCTGTATGGCTGCATAAGTCGTGTAGCCGGCTATACTGCATGGCTCCATAAGGCGTGTAGCCGCCTATACTGTATGGCTCCATAAGGCGTGTAGCCGACTATACTGTACGGCTCCATAAGGCGTGTAGCCGACTACACTGTACGGTTTCATAAGGCGTGTAGCCGCCTATACTGTACGGCTCCATAAGGCGTGTAGCCGACTACACTTTACGGCTCCATAAGGCGTGTAGCCGACTATACTGTACGGCTCCATAAGGCGTGTAACCGACTATACTATATGGCTCCATACGGCGACTATACTGTATGGCTCCATAAAGCGTGTAGCCGACTATACTGTATGGCTCCATAAGGCGTGTAGCCGACTATACTGTATGGCTCCATAAGTCGGCTATACTGTATGGCTCCATAAGGCAACTATACTGTATGGCTCCATAAGGCGTGTAGCCGACTACACTGTATAGCTCCATAAGGCGACTATACTGTATGGTTCCATGAGGCGTGTAGTCAACTATACTGTATGGCTCCATAAAGCGACTATACTGTATGGCTCCATAAGGCGTTGAGCCAAATATACTGAATGGCTCCATAAGGCGACTATACTGTATGGCTCCATTAGGCGACTATACTGTATGGCTCCATAAGGCGACTATACTGTATGGCTCCATAAGGCGACTATACTGTATGGCTCCATAAGTCGACTATACTGTATGGCTCCATAAGGCGACTATACTGTATGGCTCCATAAGGCGTATAGTCAACTATATTGTATGGCTCCATAAGACGACTATACTGTATAGCTCCATAAGGCGACTATACTGTATGGCTCCATGAGGTGACTATATTATATGGCTTCGTGAGGCGACTATACTGTATGATTTCATAAGGCGACTATACTGCATGGCTCCATAAGGCGACTATACTGTATGGCTCCATAAGGTGACTATACTGTATGGCTTCATGAGGCGACTATACTGTATGGCTCCATAAGGCGACTATACTGTATGGCTCCGTGAGGCGACTATAGTGTATGGCTTCATGAGGCGACTATACTGTATGGCTCTATAAGGCGACTATACTGTATGACTTCATAAGGCGACTATACTGTATGGCTCTATAAGGCGACTATACTATAGGACTTCATAAGGCGACTATACTGTATGGCTCCATAAGGCGACGTGCTAACCTTAGGCCGGATCACGCCGAAAGAAAGCGTCGCGAGACGCCAGCAGACGGAACCTGTCGCAGCGAAGGCTTGCGTGGAATGGGTAAATAGGGCAGAAAATTATTCGTCCTTTCTTATTCTGGATGTTAATTTTTTTCTGTATAAAAAAAAAAGGTTCGATAAATTCATGAAATATTGAGCATGATGAGTAAAAATATTTTTTATTGTACTTGATTTCTGTCAACGTTTCTTATAAATTTTTATTGGTTATAGGCAAATAACAATAGCTCCATCCGGATGAATATACCATTTCAGCAGGTTTAACAGGGTTAAATTCAACATAAACGTCGGTCATGTTGCGTCGTCAACGCTCTGCAGGTGATCACCATACTATTGAATTCCCAATCACAGCAAATCGAACAATAAGAGATTCAGCACGGTATAACTACAATTTTTGGAAAAAAAATTTGGATGGCTTGAGGGACGAAATCACAAACATAGACTTCGGGTACCAGTTCAATGGCAGGATCGCTGATGAATGCCTTGTGTATCTTAGAGATAGGGTGGAGCAAGCAAGCGATACATCCCAGACAGAACAGGACGGATAAACGATCCGTCTTGGATGAAGAATGAAGTTCAAGAAGCAATTGCCCGCCGACAAACATTAGACCAAGTTCACAAAGTTAATCCAACACCAGAGTCAGAACAAGAGCATGAGCGGGCTGGTAGAAGAATGAAAGATTGGTCGAACCGCCAAGAGAAACAAGGGAAAAAATGTAGCTAAATCGACCAAGCGAAATCAAAAAGGATTCGATGCACATGTGAACGAGAGACGTGTTGTTCGTGACAGTATTGGCTCTCCGAAATAGTGCAGGTGATCTATAATCATCCGATGCCGGCCTGTTTATGATACTCAACGAATACTTTGTAACCGTTTTCACAGATGATAATATTAATATTATTCCACAAGTCGAGCTGCCTTGAGAAGTGCAACCATTGGAAAATATTAACTTTCTCGTTAGTGAAGTAGAGGAACAACTACTCAGCAAAGTAAATAATTGCAAATCTACAGGACCAGATGACCTGCATTCGAGAATGTTACGGAACCTCTCCGATATTAAAAGTGGTCCACTGACAGAGATCTTTAACAGGTCTATGACTACTGGAGTTATTCAGAAGATTGGAGAACAGCAAACATCTCAGCCATATTCAAGAAGGGTAATAAGCAAGTGCCAGGATACGATAGACCAACCAGTCTACATCTGTGGTCGGCAAAACCTTGGAAATATTGACAAAAACAAGTATGACATGTCGCTTCGAGAGAAACCACCTAAACAAGGAAACGAAACACGACTTCAGAAGCAAACTTAGTTGCATGTCCAATCTCCTGAATCTCCTGAATAAGGTCACTGAGATATACGATGAAACCAAAGCTGTCGACTTTATTTATCTTGACTTTCAAAAAGCATTTGATGAGGTCCCCCGTGAACGCCTACTTAGATATGTTTGTTTTCTTCTATTCGCGGAATTATTGGTTTTGGATGAAGATAAAATGTGTATTCACTTTTTAAATTATTGTAGATTTCTTTTGTGAATATCATCCGATTTGTAGCTTGCTTGCTGAGGAATAAATGATGGGAAATCTTCTTCCACGAAGTTGTGATTTGATCGTTGTTTTATCCCTAAAGAATTGTGAATATGTTGAAGATAATTTAACGAGATGAACAAAGAATCATTTCGTTATTTGATCGTGGCTTCTTCAACGTAAATCTCTTTCGTTCGAGTTTAAAAACTATAATATCATGGGACTCCAGTTATGGTCCAAAGTTATTATAGTAACCCGGCTCCCTAGTTATATATTCCCTATTTTTGTGCCATGGAATCGCATAGCTTGTCTCAATATATTTTCCATCTGGAGAACATATGAATAATATTTTCATTATGTTAGCTTGATATTTTTTTCATCTCCACGATATGCAAAGCAAAGTTTAGAAACCAAATAAATGAATAAAAGAATAAAATATGTATGATTTGGTGTGATCGATTTATTAGGTTCGAACAAAAATCAACAAACATTCACGATGAATGAACCTCTTCTATGATTGCAATACTCCTTTTCCGACCAGAGTTCCTACTGTTCAGCGATACTCTTTTCAGTGCTCTGGAACAATAAACTGCGATTCGTTCTTTCCATTCTTTTAATCAGAGCGGGGGTTGAAATATTTATAAATCACCTAATGAAAACATGTGTGCTATTACAAAATTATCAAATTTTATTCAGGATTAATCCATTTTGGACATGTTAATAATTCAGTTATTTCGCCTCTAATATTTTTAGATTACTCAACCTTAAATATATAAAATTACGCTATACTCAAAAGTAAATCGTTCACAATGTGCATTTATGCAGAAAATACGCAACACTTTCTGTCATAAATGGGATCGCAATAAACTGATTGAATGAAAATGATAAATTTCATTTTACCTGACAGTAACGGTATGCCGATTGATCAGACTAGACACGATACGTTAGGTATGTAAGCCGGACAACCAAACGTTAATCCATTCTAGCTCTGTTAGGTTTGATATTGGTTTCAATCATTCATCAAGGAACAAGTAGGATAAATTATTTTGCACTCGATACCTAGAGCGACCATGACAAAGTAGACTGCAGGAAGGCTTCGTAACTGCTCTAAAGCCGCATGGTTGAATCGGATTGATACATTTTTGATTATTGATCTGAATTGAGAGTTCATCAAAAGGAACACAAGTAGATAAAACACTGAAGTAGAGAATTCATATAGACCCGTGGCTGAAACAACTGGCATAATATATTTGAAGAGTTTTGTGCATGGGTTGTAAGCACATCTCAATCCGGAAGGGTCGCTATACCTGCCGCGAATTTTTTTTACAGCTAATGTCAGATCAGCCCTTTCCATGTACGCTAACTGTCATATCAGCCACAAGTCGTTCCAACATCCAAACTAAGGTACAATTTTTTAACAGCTTACGCGCGTACATTCCTCAGTCAGAGCAGCTCCGATCATATTAGCTGACTGTCATATCAGTCACTATATGTTCAACCAACCGCGCTAAGGTTCCATTTCTTAAAAGCAAACATGCATATCATTCTGTGTTTCTACATACAATTTCATATCTCATTTATATTTTACTGTACAGCTTATACTAGAAAAACAATGAGCTATATGTTCTTTGTACGCTAATTTAGTCAGCTGAAAAATAAATCTGCTCAATCAACCATGAGCGTATATGATTTAAGAAGGTATGACACTGTCCGATCACGACAGTGAGCTGCATCGGAGTGACAGTGAGCTGCGTGTATGAAGCGCGTGTATGATGAAATCATTTTAGTGGATGTGACAGTGTCCGGTTCTGACGGTGAGCTGCAATTAATGGAGTGGCGTTAATGCGCGTGTTCGGAAATAAATTTAGCGCAAACGTTGGGCTTCCATTCGGAACATAGCAAATGGAAGAATATTACCGTCTATCTACGACCACGGTCCCTTTCTTCTCAGTAGCACGATGTGATGAACTTGATTTGAATATTTAGTCTGATTATGTTCAATTTATATCAATTTACCTATTTCATATTTGTGTACATTTATGTTTAGTGCTAAGATGAAAAGAATACCATACTGTTTATGTATGAAAAATGGTTTTTATTTATTTATTTATTTTCTCAAGCCATTCCCGTTGTATCCTGTTTACCGTACTTTGCTGCCACTAGGGCTCCTTAGTAAATTCTCCCATGGGTGCATTTACGCTGACGCGAGAACAGTTATCTCTGGGGCCAAATATATTTGTAACCTTTTCTTGTGACTGCCGCATCCACGTTACCATCGTGTATAAGAGATCGTTTCGTTCGTTCATTCAAGTGATTAATTTTTTTCATTATCAAATTTAACTGGATTAAGTGAATAAAAAAAATAATGGAAATTATCCTGAACGAAGAACTTATTTTTCCATCTGGTAAGAAGGAAACCAGAGAACTGGCAAATATTACGCTTACAAAGCCAGAGCAAGTTGTCAAAGTGATAATAATTGACAGAACTTACCTTGCACCACCATAGAAGATGATCAGCGGACGGGAAGCTCGCCCCGGAATATGGCGAAACGGGCACTTGAATGACCAAATTGAGCAACAAAGAAGACGAGAGTCGACGCGCACCGGATACCGCCAGAGAAACACTGAACAGAAGAAGCAGGATTGCAGAAATCCCCGTCTGGAGCCAAAGATCTAAGGACATAAGTGAAAGACAATTAATGCAGGGCAATTCCCTACCTGATATCCCGTCCCGGTGAACGTTTCGCTGGCATTGCGAACCAATTTAAGTGCAACCTTCAATACCCCAAGAAAGCCCGCTGCGGTTTGAACGCTTGCACTGCGAACCAATTTAAGTGCAACCTTCAATACCCCAAGAAAGCCCGCTGCGGTTTGAACGCTTGCACTGCGAACCAATTTGAGTGCAACCTTCAATACCCCAAGAAAGCCCGCTGCGGTTTGAACGACCAAGGCCGTTAAGACGGTAAGAAGACCGACTAGCATATGAAGAAATAATAAAAAGCAGAAGGGGGCAACTCCCACGACTGCCCATCACTGAAGTTTTTTGAAAACAGGGGTAAGGGAGAGAGAATTGGAACTCCTCCCTTGTTTAATAAAATGCTAGAAAATCTTGAAAAACTGTAGAAAAAGAACGGATAGAGGGAGTCGAATATTTTGTCTCAGCCAAGGCGAAGAATGAGACACGAATGAAGTGTTTGAGTGTGTAAGTGCTTGAGTGTGTAGGAATTTGAGTGTGTAGGTGTATAAGTGTGTTAGTGTTTGAGTGTGTAAGTATTTGAGTGTATAAGTGTTTAAGTGTGTACTTGTTTGAGTGTGTAGGAGTTGAGTGTGTAAGTGCTCGTGTGTGTAGATGATTGTTGGTTTAGGTGCTTGAGTGTGTCAGAATTTGACTGTGTATGTGTTTGAGTGTATAGGAGTTTGAGTGTGTTGGTGTTTGAGTGTGTGGGTGTTTGAGGGAGTAGGTGTTTGAGTGTGTAGGTGTTTGAGTGTGTAGGTGTTTCAGTGAGTAGGTGTTTGAGTGTGTTGGTGCTTAGGTGTGAAGGTGTTTGAGTGGGTATGTGTTGGAGTGTTTGAGTGTTTGTGTAGGTGTTTGACTGTGTAGGTGTTTGAGTGTATAATTGTTTGAGTGTGTAGGTATTTGAGTGTGTAAGTGTTTAAGTGTGTACGTGTTTGAGTGTGTACGTGTGTGAGTGTGTAGTTTTTTGAGTCTGAAGGTGTTTGAGTGTGTAGGTGTTTGAGTGTGAATTTGTTTGAGTATGTATGTGTTCAAGTGTGTTGGTGTTCAAGTGTGTAGGTGTTCAAGTGTGTAGGTGTTCAAGTGTGTAGGTGTTTGAGCGTGTAGGTGTTCAAGTGTGTAGGTGTTTGAGCGTGTAGGTGTTTGAGTGAGTAGGAATTTGAGTGTGTAGGTGTTTAGGTGTGACGGTGTTTGAGTGTGTAGGTGTTTGAGTGTGTGTAGGTGATTGAGTGTGAAGGTGCTCGAGTGTGTAGGTGCTCGAGTGTGTAGGTGTTTGAGTGTGTAGGTGTTTGAGTGTGAAGGTGTCTGTGTGTGTGGGTGTTTGTGTGTGTGGGTGTTTGTGTGTGTGGGTGTTCGAGTGTGTAGGTGTTTGAGGGTGTGGGTGTTCGAGTGTGTCGGTGTTTAAGGGTGTAGGGGTTTGAGTGTGTAGGTGTTTGAGTGTGTGGGTGTTTGAGTGTGTAGGTGTTTGAGTGTGTAAGTGTTTGAGTGTGTAGGGGTTTTAGTGTGTAGGTGTTTGAGTGTGTAGGTGTTTGAGTTTGTAGGTGTTTGAGTGTGTAGGTGTTTGAGTGTGTACGTATCTGAGTGTGTAGGTGTTTGAGTGTGTAGGTGTTTAGTGTGTAGGGGTATGAGTGTGTAAGTGTGTAAGTGTGTAGGTGTTTAAGTGTGCAGGTGTTTGAGTGTGAAGGTTCTTGAGTGTTTAGGTGTTGGAGTGAGTAGGTATATGAGTGTGTAGGAGTTAAGGTGTGTAGGTGTTTGAGTGTGTATGTGCTCGAGTGTGCAGGTGTTTGAGTGTATAGATAATTGAGTATGTACGTGATTGAGTGTGTAGGTGTTTGAGTGTGTGGGTGTTTGAGTGTATAGGTGTTCCAGTGTGAAATGTTTCAGTGTGTAGGGGTTCCAGTGTGTGGGTGTTTAAGTGTGTTGGTGTTTGAGTGTGTATGTGTGTGAGTAAGTAGGTGTTTGAGCGAGAAGGTGTTTGGGTGTGTAGGTGTTTGAGTGTAGGTGTTTGAGTGTGTAGGTATATGAGTGTGTACTAATTTGATTGTGTAGGTGTTTGAGTGTGTAAGTGTTTGAGTTTGTAAGTGTTTGAGTGTGTGAGTGTTTGAGTGTATACTTAATTTGAGTGTGTAGGTGTTTGAGTGCGTAGGTGATTGAGTGTGTAGGCGTTCGAGTGTGTAGATGATTGTTAGTATAGGTTCTTGAGTGTCAGAAATTGTATGTGTATGTGTTTGAGTGTGTAAGAGTTTGAGTGTGTAGGAGTTTGAATGTGTAGGTGTTTGAGTGTGTAGGTGTTTGAGTGTGTAGGTGTTTCAGTGAGAAGGTGATTGAGTGTTTAGGTGTTTGTGTGTGAAGGTGTTTGAGTGTGTATGTGTGTAAGTAAGTAGGTGTTTGAGTGTTTAGGTGTTTGAGTGTGTAGGTGTTTGAGTGTGTAGGTGTTTCAGTGTGTAGGTGTTGAGTGTGTAGGTGCTCGAGTGTGTAGGTGTTCAAGTGTGTTGGTGTTTGTGTGTGTTGGTGTTCGAGTGTGTAGGTGTTTGAGTGTGTAGGTGTTTAAGTGTATATGTGTGTGAGTAAGTAGGTGTTTGAGCGTGCTGGTGTTTGAGTGTGTAGGTGTTTGAGTGTTTAGGTGTTTGAGTGTGCAGGTGTTTGAGTGTGTAGGTTTTTGAGTTTGTAGGTGTTAAAGTGTTTAGGTGTTTGAATGTGTAGGTGTTTGAGTGTGTAGGCGTTGTAGTGTGTAGGTGTTTGAGTGTGTAGGTTTCTGAGTGTGTAGGTGTGTGAGTTTGTAGGTGTTCGAGTGTGTAGGTGTGTGAGTGTGTAGGTGTTTGAGTGTGTAGGTGTGTTAGTGTGTAGGTGCTAGAGTGTGTAGGTGTTTAAGCGTTTAGGTGTTTGAGTGTGTAGGTGTTGGAGTGAGTAGGTATATGAGTGTGTAGGTGTTTGAGTGTGAAGGTGCTCGAGTGTGTAGGTGCTCGAGTGTGTAGGTGTTTGAGTGTGTAGGTGTTTGAGTGTGAAGGTGTTTGTGTGTGTGGGTGTTTGTGTGTGTAGGTTTTCGAGTGTGTAGGTGTTTGAGGGTGCAGGTGTTTGAGTGAATAGGTGTTTGAGTGTGTAGGTGTTTGAGTGTGTATGTGTTAGAGGGTGTAGGTGTCAAGTGTGTAGGTATTTGAGTGTGTAGGTGTTTAAGTGTGTAGGTGTTTGAATATGTAGGTGTTTGAGTGTGTAGGTGTTGCAGTGTGTAGGTGTTTGAGTGTGTATGTTTCTGAGTGTGTATGCGTGTGAGTTTGTAGATGTTCGAGTGTGTAGGTGTGTGAGTGTGTAGGTGTTTGAGTGTGTGTGTGTTCCAGTGTGATGGTGTTTTAGTGTGTAGTGTTTTCAGTGTGTAGGTGTTTAAGTGTGTAGGTGTTTGAGTGAGTAGGTGTCTGAATGTGTAAGAGTTTGGGTGTGTAAGTGTTTGAGCGTGTAGGTGTTTGATTGTGTAGGTGTGTAAGTGTGCAGGTATTTAAGTGAGTAGGTGTTCAAGTGTGCAGGTGTTTGAGTGTGTAGGTTTTTGAGTGTGTATGTGTTGGAGTGAATAGGTATATGAGTGTTTAGGTGTGTTGGTGTTTGAGTGTGTAGCTGCTCGAGTGTGTAGGTGTTTGAGTGTGAAGGTGTTTGACTTTGTAGATGTTTCAGGGTGAAAGGTGTTTGAGTGTGTAGGTGTTTGAGTGTGTAGGTGTTTGAGTATGTAGGTGTTTGGGTGTGTAGGTGTTTGTGTGTGAAGGTGTTTGAGTGTGTATGTGTGTGAGTAAGTAGGTGTTTGAGTGTGTAGGTGTTTGAGTGTGTAGGTGTTTGAGTGTGTATGTGTTTCAGTGAGTATGTGTTGGAGTGAGTAGGTACATGAGTGTGTAGGTATTTAGGTGTGTAGGTGTTTGAGTGTATAGGTGCTTGAGTGTGTAGGTGTTTGAGTGTGTAGGTGTTTGAGTGTGTTGGTGTTTGTTTGTGTTGGTGTGCGAGTGTGTAGGTGTTTGAGTGTGTAGATGTTTGAGTGTTTAGATGTTTGAGTGTGTAAGTGTTTGAGTGTGTAGGTATTTGAGTGTGTGGGTGTTTGAGTGTGTATGTGTGTGAGTAAGTAGGTGTTTGAGCGTGTAGGTGTTCGAGTGTGTAGTTGTTTAAGCGTGTAGGTGTCTGAGTGTGTAGGTGTTTGAGTGTGTAGGTATTTGAGTGTGTAGATGTGAGTGTAGGTGTTTGAGTGTGTAGGTGTCTAAGCGTGTAGGTGTTGGAGTGAGTAGGTATATGAGTGTGTAGGTGTTTGAGTGTGTAGGTGCTCGAGTGTGTAGGTGCTCGAGTGTGTAGGTGCTCGAGTGTGTAGGTGCTCGAGTGTGTAGGTGCTCGAGTGTGTAGGTGCTCGAGTGTGTAGGTGTTTGAGTGTGAAGGTGTTTGAGTTTGAAGGTGTTTGAGTATGTGGGTGTTTGTGTGTGTGGGTGTTTGTGTGTGTGGTTGTTTGTGTGTGTGGGTGTTTGTGTGTGTAGATGTTTGTGTGTGTGGGTGTTCGAGTTTGTAGGTGTTTGAGGGTGTAGGTGTTTAAGTGAGTAGGTGTCTGAATGTGTAAGAGTTTGAGTCCGTATTAGTTTGAGTGTGTAGGTATCTGAGTGTGTAGGTGTTCTAGAGTGTAGGTATCTGAGTGTGTAGGTGTTCGAGTGTGTAGGTGTTTAGTGTGTAGGGGTTTGAGTGCGTAAGTGTTTGAGCGTGTAGGTGTTTGATTGTGTAGGTGTGTAAGTGTGTAGATATTTATAGTTGTTTCAGTTGTTTAGTTGTTTCAGTTGTTTTAGTTGCTCTAGTTGTTTTAGTTGTTATAGTTGTTTTAGTTGTTATAGTTGTTTTAGGTGTTGTAGTTGTTTCAGTTGTTTTAGGTGTTTGAGGTGTTTTAGGTGTTATAGGTGTTCCAGGTGTTATATTTGATATAGGTTTTTTAGTTGTTATGGTGTTTTAGGTGTTACAGTTGTTCTCGGTGTTTCAGTTGATATAGGTGTTATAGGTGTTGTAGGTGTTGTAGGTATTTGAGGTGTTATAGGTGTTCCAGGTGTTTTAGTTGATATAGGTTTTTTAGTTGTTATGGTGTTTTAGTTGTTTTAAGTGTTATAGGTGTTTTAGGTGTTCTAGGCGTTGTAGGTGTTACATGTGTTTCAGGTGTTGTAGGTGTTGTAGGTGTTTTAGGTGTTATAGGGGTTTTAGGTATTATAGTTTTTTTAGGTGTTTTAGTTGTTGTAGGTGTTTAGTTCATTTAGGGGTTATAGTTGTTTTGTGTGTTATAATTGTTTTAGGTGTTATAGTTGTTCTAGGGGTTTTAGTGGTTTTAGTTTTTTAGGTGGTTTAGTTGTTTTTGTTGTTCTAGTGGTTTTAGTTGTTTTAGTTGTTATAGTTGTTATAGTTGTTTAAGTTGTTCCAGTTGTTCTAGTTGATTTTGTTGTTTTAGTTGTTTTAGTTGTTTTGTTGTTATAGTTTTTCTAGTTGTTATAGTTGATTTGGTTGTTTAGTTGTTTTAGTTTTTTTAGTTGTTATAGTTGTTTTAGGTATTTCAGTTGATTTAGGGGTTTTAGGTGTTTTAGGTGTCATAGGTGTTATAGGTTTTATATGTGTTATAGGGGTTTCTAGGAGTTTTAGTTGGTTTAGGTGTTGTCATTGTTTTAGTTGTTATAGTTGTTTTTTAGGCGTTATAGTTATTTTAGGTGTTTTAGTTGTTTTATGTGTTCTAGTTGTTGTAGGTGTTCTAGGTGTTTTGGGGGTTTCAGCTGTTATATGTGTGCTAGGGGTTTTAGGTGTTCCAGTTGATTTAGGGGTTATAGGCGTTTTAGTTGTTATAGTTGTTATATGTGTTTAAGGTGTTTTAGGTGTTTTAGTTGGTTTAGGTGTTTTGGTTGTTTTAGTTGTTATAGTTGTTTTAGGTGTTATAGTTATTTTAGGTGTTATAGTTGTTTTATGTGTTTTAGTTGTTATAGGTGTTCTAGGTGTTTTAGAGGTTTCAGCTGCAATAGGTGTTTAAGTTTTGTTAATTGTTTTATATGTTTTAATTGTTTTAGTTGTTCTAGTTGTATTAGTTGTTCTAGTTGTTCTAGTTGTTCTAGTTGTTTTAGTTGTTTCAGTTGTTTTAGTTGTGTTATGTGTTATGTGTTTTAGTTGTTTTAGGTGTTCTAGTTGTTCAGTAGTTTTAGTTGTTTTAGTTGTTTCAGTTGTTCTTGGTGTTATAGTTGATTTAGGGGTTATAGGTGTTTTGGGTGTTATAGGTGTTTTAGGTGTTTTAGTTGGTTTGAGTGTTTTATTTGTTTAGGTGTTGTAGATGATTTAGTTGTTTCTGTTGATTTAGATGTTTTAGTTGTTGTAGTTGTTTTAGTTGTTTTAGTTGTTTTAGTTGTTTTAGTTATTTTAGTTGTTTTAATTGTTGTAGTTGTTTTAGTTGTTCATTGTTTTAGTTGTTTCAGTTGTTATAGTTGTTTTAGTTGTTTTAGTTGTTTCAGTTGTTATAGTTGTTTTAGTTGTTATAGTTATTTAGGTGTTATAGTTATTTTAGTTGTTTTATATGTTTTAGTTGTTATAGTTGATTTAGGTGTTGTAGTTGTTTTAGTTGTTGTAGTTGTTTTAGTTGTTATAGTTACTCTAGTTGTTGTAGTTGTTTTAGTTGTTATAGTTGTTGTATGTGTTATAGTTGTTTTAGGTGTTCTAGTTGTTTTAGGTGCTTTAGTTGTTTTAGTTGTTTTAGTTGTTTTAGTGGTTACATTTGTTCTAGTTGTTATAGTTGTATTAGATTTTTTAGTTGTTCTAGTTGTTTTAGTTGTTTTAGTTGTTTAGTTGTTTTAGTTGATTTAGTTGTTTAGTTGTTTTAGTTGTTTTAGTTTTGTTTAGTTGTTATAGGTGTTTCAGTTGTCTTAGTTGTTGTAGTTGTTTTAGATGTTGTAGTTGTTTAGGTGTTATTGTTGATGTAGGTGTTACAGATGTTTTAGTTGTTACAGTTGTTTTAATTGTTATAGGTGTTCTAGTTGTTTAAGGTGTTTTCGATGTTAAAGGTTTTATAGGTGTTTTAGGTGTTGTAGGTGATTTAGGTGTTCCAGGTGTTCTAGGTCTTACAGGTGTTTTAGTTGTTATAGTTGTAACAGTTGTTCAGTTGTTTTAGTTGTTTTAGTTGCTCTAGTTGTTTTAGTTGTTATAGTTGTTTTAGTTGTTATAGTTGTTTTAGGTGTTGTAGTTGTTACAGTTATTTTAGGTGTTTGAGGTGTTTTAGGTGTTATAGGTGTTCCAGGTGTTTAGTTGATATAGGTTTTTCAGTTGATATGGTGTTTTAGGTGTTACAGTTGTTTTAGGTGTTTCAGGTGTTATAGGTGTTATAGGTGTTGTAGGTGCTGTAAGTATTTTAGGTGTTATGGTTATTCCAGGTGTTTTAGTTGATATAGGTTTTTTAGTTGTTATGGTGTTTTAGTTGTTCTAAGTGTTTTAGGTGTTGTGGGTGTTCTAGGTGTTCTAGGTGTTTAATGTGTTTAAGGTGTGGTATGTGTTTTATGTGTTATAGGTGTTCTAGGTGTTTTAGGTGTTATAGGTGTTGTAGGTGTTGTAGGTGTTGTAGGTGTTATAGGTGTTATAGGGGTTATAGGTGTTATTTTTTTAAGGGTTTTAGTTGTTGTAGGTGTTTAGTTCATTTAGGTGTTATGGTTGTTTTGTGTGTTATAGTTGTTTTAGGTGTTATAGTTGTTCTAGGGGTTTTAGTGGTTTCAGTTTTTTAGGTGGTTTAGTTGTTTTAGTTGTTTTATTTTTTTTTGTTGTTTTAGTTGTTTAGTTGGTATAGATGTTCTAGGTGTTTTAGGTGTTTTAGTTGTTATATGTGTTATACTTTTTTTATGTGTTATAGTTGTTTTAGGTGTTTTAGTTGTTGTATGTGTTTTAGGTTTTTAGGTGCTTTAGTTGTTATAGGTGTTATAGTTGTTATAGGTGTTTAGTTGTTTTAGTTGTTCTAGTTGTTTTAGTTGTTATAGTTGTTTTAGTTGTTTTAGTTGTTTGAGTTGTTATAGTTGTTTTAGTTGTTCAAGTTGTTTTAGTTGTTGTAGGTGTTTTAGTTGTTATATGTGTTTTAGTAGTTTTTTGTTGGTATAGTTGTTTAAGTTGTTTCAGTTGTTTCTAGGTGTTTTAGTTGTTTAGATGTTTAAGTTGTTTAGGTGTTTAGTTGTTATAGGTGTTATAGTTGTTTTCTAGGTGTTTTGGGTGTTTAGTTGTTGTAGGTATTCTAGTTGTTTCAATTGTTTTAATTGTTTTAGTTGTTCTAGTTGTTATGGTTGTTTTAGTTGTTTCAGTTGTTTTAGGTGTTAAGTTGTTAAAGTTGTTGTAGTTGTTATAGTTGTTTAAGTTGTTATAGTTGTTCTAGGTGTTCTAGGTGTTTTAGAAGTTCAAGGTGTTATATGGTTTTTTAGGTGTTATATGTGTTTTAGTTGTTCGAGGTGTTTATAGTTGTTTTACGTGTTCCAGTTGTTCTAAGTGTTTTTGTCGTTTATAGGTGTTTTAGTGTTATAGGTGTTATAGTTGTTTTCGTTGTTATAGTTTTTAGGGGTTTTAGTTGTTATAGTTGTTTAGGTGTTATAGTTGTTAAGTTGATTTAGTTGCTTTAGTTCTTGAAGTTGTTATAGTTGTTATAGTTGATTTATTTGTTTTATTCGTTTCTTTTGTTCTAGTTGTTTTAGTTGTTTAGGTGTTGTAGTTGTTTTAGGTGTTTAAGTAATTCCAGGTGTTCTAGGTGTTTTAGGTGTTTAGTTGTTTCAAGTGTTTTAGTTGTTACAATTGTTCTAGTTGTTCTAATTGTTTTAGTTGTTTTAGTTGTTTTAGGTGTTATAGTTGTTTTAGTTGTTGTAGTTGTTTCAGGTGTTTTAGTTTTTTATGTGTTCTAGTTGTTATAGGTTTTATAGGTGTTTTAGGTGTTTCAGGTGTATTAGGTGTTATAGGTTTTCAGATGTTTTGCGTTTAGTTGTTTTAGGTGTTTTGTTTTTTAGGTGTTATAGTGGTTTATAGGTGTTTTAGTTGTTCCATGTAATGCAGTTGTTTTATGTGTTTTAGTTGTTTCAGGTGTTATAAGTGTTTTAGTTTTTTTTTGGTGTTTTAGTTGTTGTAGGTGTTATAGGTGTACTAGGTGCTTAAGGGGTTATAGGTGTTCTATGTGTTTTAGTTGTTTAGGTGTTTTAGATGTTGTGGGTGTTTCAGTTGTTTTAGGTGTTTTAGTTGTTATAGGGGTTTTAGTTGTTCCAGGTATTTTAGTTGTTTAGGTGTTTTAGTTGTTTAGGTGTTTCAGTTGTTTTGGGTGTTATAGTTTTTTAGTTGTTTTAGTTGTTTTAGTTGTTTTAGTTGTTTAAGTGTTTTAGTTGTTTAGGTGTTTTAGTTGTTTTGGTTGTTGTAGTTGTTTTAGTTGTTGTCGGGGTTTTAGTTGTTTTAGTTGTTTTAGGTGTTTTGATTGTTATAGGTGTTTAGTTGTTTTAGGTCTTCTAGTTGTTGTATGTGCTTAAGGTGTTTTAGGTGTTAAGGTGTTTTAGTTGGTTTAGGTGTTTTGATTGTTTTAGTTGTTATAGTTGTTTTAGGTGTTCTAGTTGTTTTAGGAGTTTTAGTTGTTTAGGTGTTCGAGTTGTTTTAGGTGTTTTAGTTGTTGTAGGTGTTTCAGTTGTTCATTGGTTTTATATGTGTTTAAGGTGTTTCAGTTGTTTTAGGTGTTTTTAGTTGTTTTAGTTGTTTTAGGTGTTTTAGTTGTTGTATTTGTTGTAGTTATTTTAGTGGTTCTAGGTGTTTTAGTTGTTATAGGTGTTTTAGTTGTTTGTGGGTGTTTTAGGTGGTTAGGTGTTTCATGTGTTTTATGTGTTATATGTGTTATATGTGTTATAGTCGTTTTATGTGTTTTATGTGTGGTTTTAGGTGTTTTAGTTGATATAGGTGATTTATTTGTTATATGCGTTCCAGTTGTTTCAGGTGTTTAGTTGTTTTAGGTGTTCTAGTTGTTTTAGTTGTTTATTTTTTTAGTTAATTTTGTTGCTTTAGTTGTTTTAGTTGTTATAGTTGTTTCAGTTGTTGTAGTTGTTCAAGTTGTTCCAATTGTTTAGTTGTTTTAGTTGTTTCAGTCGTTTTTTGGTGTTATTGTTGTTATAGGTATTTCAGTTGTTATAGGTGCTTTAGGTGTTTTGGTGTTATAGTTGTTATAGTTGTTTTATGTGTTTTAGTTGTTACAGGTGTTTAGTGTTTTTTTGTGTTATAGTTGTTTTAGGTGTTATAGTTGTTATGGGTGTTATCGTTGTTCGAGGTGTTTTAGGTGTTTCAGTTGTTATAGGTGTTTTATTTAATTTAGTTGTTTAAGTTGTCATAGTTTTTCTAGTTGTTTTAGGAGTTTATAGTTGTTATAGTTGTTTAGTTGTTTTAGTTGTCCTAGGTGTTTAAGTTGTTCTAGTTGTTTTAGTTGTTTTATGATATATTTGTTTTAGGTGTTTAAGTTGCTTTAGGTGTTATAGTTGTTGAAGGTGTTTTAGTTGTTGTAGATGATATAGTTGTTGTATGTGTTCTAGTTGTTTCAGGTGTTTTAGTTGTTTAAGGTTTTATAGTTGTTTCTAGGTGTTTTAGTTGTTTTAGGTGTTATAGTTGTTCTGGATGTTATAGTTGTTATATGTGTTTTTAGTTGTTTTAGGTGTTTTAGTTGTTGTAGGTGTTTTACTTGATATAGGTGTTTTAGTTGTTTAGTTTTTTTCTAGTTGTTTTAGTTGATTTAGTTGTTTTAGCTGTTTCAGTTGTTTTAGGTATTCCAGGGTTTTTAGGAGTCTTAGTTGTTCTAGTTGTTTTGATGTTTTAGTTCTTTTAGTTGTTGTAGTTGCTTTAGTTGTTTTAGTTGTTTTAGTTGTTAGTTGTTTTAGTTGGTTGTAGTTGTTTTAGTTGTTTTGGTTGTTTTAGTTGTTATAGGTGTTATAGTTGTTATAGGTATTCTAGTTGTTATAGGTGTTTAGGTGTTTAGGTGTTATAGTTGTTATATGAGTTTTAGTTGTTTTAGGTGTTAAGTTGTTATAGGTGTTTTTGTTGTTGTAGGTGTTTTAGTTGTTTTCTAGGTGTTTTAGTTGTTTTAGGTGTTTCAGTTGTTTGGGTGTTCTAGTCGTTATGGGTGTTATAGTTGTTATAGTTGTTTAGTTGTTTGAGTTATTTTAGTTGTTCTATTTATTTCAGTTGTTGAGTTGTCATTGCTGTTTTAGTTGTTATAGTAGTTTTAGTTGATTTAGGTGTTCTAGTTATTTTAGGTGTTTTAGTTGCTTTAGTTGTTGTAGTTGTTGTAGTTGTTCTAGGTGTTTTAGTTGTTATCACAGTGATAGTTGTTATAGTTGTTTTAGTTGTTATAGTTGTTTCAGGGGTTTTAGTTGTTTAGGTGTTTAAGTTGTTTTAGGTGTTGTAGTTCATATAGGTGTTCCAGTTGTTTTATGTTTTTTTTGGTGTTTTAGGTGTAATAGTTGTTTTAGTTGTTCTGGTTGTTTAAGTTGTTTTATTTGTTTTAGTTGTTGTAGTTGTTTTTGTTGTTTTTAGGTGTTTTTGTTGTTTCATTTGTTATAGTTGTGATGGTTGTTTAGTTGTTTCAGTTGTTTTAGTTGTTTCTAGTTGTTCTAGGTGTTCTAGGTGTTCTAAGTGTTTCAGGTGTTTATAGTTGTTTTATTTGTTACAGTTGTTTTAGTTGTTTTAAATGTTTTAGGTGTTTTAGTTAATTCAGGTGTTCTATGTGTGCTAGTTGTTTTAGTTGTTGTAGTTGTTTTAGTTGTTCTAGTGGTTTAGTTGTTATAGTTGTTTTAGTTGTTGTAGTTGTTTAAGTTGTTTCAGTTGTTATAGGTGTTATAGATGTTAAAGGTGTTTTAGATGTTCTAGTTGTTCTGATTGTTATAGTTGTTTTTAGGTGTATTAGTTGTTGTAGTTGTTGTAGTTGTTTCAGGTGTTGTAGTTGATATAGGTGTTATAGTTGTTTCAGGTGTTATAGTTGTTTTATGTGTTTTAGGTGTTTTAGTTGTTTTTGTTGGTCTAGTTGTTTTAATTGCATCTGGTGTTAAAGTTGTTTTATGTGTTATAGTTGTTATATGAGTTTTAGTTGTTTTAGGTGTTAAGTTGTAATAGGTGTTTTAGTTGTTGTAGGTGTTTTAGTTGTTTTCTATGTGTTTTAGTTGTTTTAGGTGTTTCAGTTGTTTTGGGTGTTCTAGTCGTTATAGGTGTTATAGTTGTTATAGTTGTTTAGTTGTTTGAGTCATTTTAGTTGTTTTATTTATTTCAGTTGTTTGAGTTGTCATAGCTGTTTTAGTTAATATAGTAGTTTTAGTTGTTATAGGTGTTCTAGTTGTTTTAGTTGTTTTAGTTGCTTTAGTTGTTGTAGTTATTTTAGTTGTTCTAGGTGTTTTAGTTGTTATCACGGTGATACTTGTTATAGTTGTTTTAGTTGTTATAGTTGTTATAGGTGTTCTATGTGTTTTAGGTGTTTCATGTGTTTTAGGTGTTAGATGGGTTTATAAGTGTTTTATGTGTTATAGTTGTCTAAGGTATTTACAGTTGTTTACGTGTTCCAGTTGTTCAAAGTGTTGTTGTTGTTGTAGGTGTTTTAGTTGTTGTAGGTGTTATAGTTGTTTAGGTGTTATAGTTGTTAAGTTGTTTTAGTTGTTGTAGTTGTTATAGTTGTTATAGTTGTTATAGTTGTTATAGTTGTTTTAATAGTTTTAGTTGTTTCTTTTGTTCTAGTTGTTTTAGGTGTTGTAGTTGTTTTAGGTGTTTAAGTTGTTCCAGGTGTTTTAGGTGTTTAGTTGTTTTAAGTGTTTTAGTTGTTACAGTTGTTCTAGTTGTTCTAATTGTTTTAGTTGTTTTAGTTGTTTTAGGTGTTATAGTTGTTTTAGTTGTTGTAGTTGTTTTAGTTGTTTCAGGTGTTTTAGTTTTTTATGTGTTCTAGTTGTTATAGGTTTTTAGGTGTTTTAGGTGTTTCAGGTGTTAAAGGTGTTATAGGTTTTCAGGTGTTTTTTGTTCTAGTTGTTTTAGGTGTTTAGTATTTCAGGTGTTTTGTGGTTTTAGGTGTTTTAGTTGTTTTATGTGTTCTTCTTGTTTAAGGTGTTTTAGTTGTTTTAAGTGTTTTAGTTGTTGTAGGTGTTTTAGTTGTTGAATGTGTTTTAGGTGTACTAGGTGTTTGCGGGATTTTAGGTGTTCTATGTGCTTTAGTTGTTTAAGTGTTGTAGTTGTTTTGGGTGTTCCAGTTTTTTAGGTGTTCTAGTTGTTATATGTGTTTTAGCTGTTCTAGGTATTTTAGTTGTTTTAGGTGTTTTAGTTGTTGTAGGTGTTTTAGTTGTTGAATGTGTTTTAGGTGTACTAGGTGTTTGCGGAATTTTAGGTGTTCTATTTGTTTTAGTTGTTTAGGTGTTGTAGTTGTTTTGGGTGTTCCAGTTGTTCAGGTGTTTAATTTGTTATAGGTGTTTTAGTTGCTCTAGGTATTTTAGTTGTTCTAGGTGTTTTAGTTGTTTAGGTGTTCCAGTTGTTTTGGGTGTTTTAGTTGTTTAGTTGTTTTAGTTGTTTTAGTTGTTTAGGTGTTGTAGTTGTTTAGGTGTTTTAGTTGTTTTAGTTGTTGTAGTTGTTGTAGTTGTTTTAGTTGTAATAGGGGTTTTAGTTGTTTTAGGTGTTTTAGTTGTTTTAGGTGTTCTAGTTGTTATAGGTGCTTAGTTGTTTAGGTGTTATAGTAGTTCTAGTTGTTCTAGTTGTTGTAGTTGTTTTAGTTGTTATAGTTGTGTTATGTGTTTTAGTTGTTTTAGGTGTTATGGTTGTTTCAGTTGTTATAGTTGTTTTGGGTGTTATATTTAGTATAGGTGTTTAGTTGTTTAAGGTGTTTTAGTTGTTTTAGGTGTTCTAGGTGTTTTAGGTGTTGTAGTTGTTTTAGTTGTTTTAGTTGTTTAGTTCGTATAGTTGTTTTAGTTGTTGTAGTTGTGTCAGTTGTTTTAGTTGTTGCAGGTGTTATAATTGTTTTATGTGTTTTTGTTTTGTTAGGTGTTGTAGGTGTTCTAGGGGTTTTAGTTGTTTAGGGGTTTTAGTTGTTTTAGTTGTTTTAGTTGTTTTAGTTGTTATAGTTGTTTTAGTTGTTTTAGTTGTTCTAGTTGTTGTAGTTGTTTAGCTGTTATAGTTGTGTTATGTGTTTGAGTTGTTTTAGGTGTTTTAGTTGTTCAGTAGTTTTAGTTGTTTTAGTTGTTATAGTTGTTCTAGGTGTTATAGTTGATTTAGGGGTTATAGGTGTTTCAGGTGTTATAGGTGTTTCAGGTGTTTTAGGTGTTTAAGGTGTTTTAGTTGGTTTAGGTGTTTTAGGTGTTTAAGTATTGTAGGGGATTTAGTTGTTTTAGTTGTTTTAGTTGTTGTAGTTGTTTTAGTTGTTCTAGTTGTTCTAGTTGTTTCAGTTGTTTTAGTTGTTTTAGTTGTTGCAGTTTTTTTAGTTGTTCATTTGTTTTATTTTTTCAGTTGTTATAGTTGTTTTAGTTGTTATAGTTGCTTCAGTTGTTCTAGTTGTTGTAGTTGTTATATTAGTTTTAGGTGTTATAGTTGTTTTAGTTGTTTTAGTTGTTGCAGTTGTTTTAGTTGTTTAGGTGTTGTAGTTGTTTTAGTTGTTTTAGTTGTTTTAGTTCGTATAGTTGTTTTAGTTGTTGTAGTTGTGTCAGTTGTTTTAGTTGTTGTAGGTGTTATAATTGTTTTATGTGTTATTGTTGTGTTAGGTGTTGTAGGTGTTCTAGGGGTTTTAGTTGTTTTAGGTGTTATAGTTTTTGTAGTTATTTTAGTTGTTTTAGGTGTTCTAGTTGTTTTAGGTGCTATAGTTGTTGTATGTGTTTTAGTTGTTATGGGTGTTATTGTTGTTGTAGTTGTTTTAGTTGCTTTAGTTGTTAGAGTTGTTTTAGTTGTTTAAGTTGTTTTAGTTGTTGTAGTTGTTCAAGTTGTTGTAGTTGTTGTAGGTGTTATAGCTGTTTAAGGTGTTTGTGTGGTTTTAGGTGTTGTAGGTGTTCAAGGGGTTTTAGTTGCTTAAGTGTTTCAGTTGTTTTAGGTGTACTAGTTGTTTTAGGTTTTTTAGTTGTTATATGTGTTTTACATGCTTTATGTGTTTCAGTTGTTTTAGGTGTTCTAGTTGTTTAGGTGTTCTAGTTGTTTTAGGTGTTATAGTTGTTTTAGGTGCTCTAGTTGTTTTAGTTGTTTTAGTTGTTTTAATTGTTTCAGTTGTTTTAGTTGTTGACGTTGTTTTAGATTTTTTAGTTGTTTAGTTGTTTTAGTTGTTCTAGTTGTTTAGTTGTTTAAGTTGATTTAGTTGTTTAGTTGTTTTAGTTGTTTTAGTTTTGTTTAGTTGTTATAGTTGTTTCAGTTGTTCAGTTTTTTTAGTTGTTGTAGTTGTTTTATGTGTTACATTGAATTTAGGTGTGTTAGTTGTTTAAGTTGTTTTAGTTGTTTTAGTTGTTTTAGTTGCTCAAGTTGTTTTAGTTGTTTTAGTTGTTTTAGTTGTTTTGTTGTTTTAGGTGTTATAGTTGTTTCAGTTGTTATAGGTGTTACAGTTGTTTTAGGTGTTTCAGGTGTTATAGGTGTTTTAGGTGTTATAGGTGTTGTAGGTGTTTTAGGTGTTATAGGTGTTTCAGGTGTTTTAGTTGATATAGGTTTTTTAGTTGTTATGGTGTTTAGTTGTTATTAAGGGTTTTAGGTGTTATAGGTGTTCTAG
>SDVV010003192.1:0-21715 GCA_016164225.1 Gammarus roeselii | reverse complement strand
CCCCTCCTTGGTTCAACGTGCCCTTCCTTGGTTCAACGTACCCTCCTTGGTTCAACGTACCCTCCTTGGTTCAACGTGACCCTCCTTGGTTCAACGTGCCCCTCCTTGGTTCAACGTGCCCCTCCTTGGTTCAACGTGCCCCTCCTTGGTTCAACGTGCCCCTCCTTGGTTCAACGTGCCCCTCCTTGGTTCAACGTGCCCCTCCTTCGTTATACGAGACCCTCTTTTATTCTATTAGCCCTCTTCTGTTCTACGAGCTCCTTCGTTCTGATAACCTTTTTAGCGCCTCCTTCGTTCTACAAGCTCCTCCTGTGTTCTACGAGCTCCTCCTTTGTTCTACGAGCTCCTCCTTTGTTCTACGAGCTTCTCCTTTGTTCTACGAGCTCCTCCTTTGTTCTACGAGCTCCTCCTTTGTTCTACGAGCTCCTCCTTTGTTCTACGAGCTCCTCCTTTGTTCTACGAGCTCCTCCTTTGTTCTACGAGCTCCTCCTTTGTTCTACGAGCTCCTCCTTTGTTCTGCGAGCTCCTCCTTTGTTATACGAGCTCCTCATTTGTTCTACAAGCTCCTCCTTTGTTCTACGAGCTCCTCATTTGTTTTACGAGCTCCTTTGTTTTACGAGCTCCTTCTTTGTTTTACGAGCTCCTCCTTTGTTTTACGAGCTCTCCCTTTGTTCTACGAGCTCTTCCTTTGTTCTACAGCTTCTCCTTTGTTCTACGAGCTCCTCCTCTGTTCTACGTCCCCCTCCTTTGTTTTATGTATGCATGCACCCTTTGTTCTACATTTCCATCCTTCGTTCTACGTATTAATATTTTTTTGTGTTCATTCTGTGATTTATGTGTTCATCCTTTGTTGTGTGTTCATCCTTTGTTCTGAGTATTCATCCTTTGTTGTAAGTGTTTATCCTTTGTTCTGTGTGTTCATCCTTTGTTGTATGTGTTCATCCTTTGTTCTGTGTGTTCATCCTCTGTTCTGTGTGTTCATTCTTTGTTTTGTGTGTTCGTTCTTTGTTGTATGTGTTCATCCTTTGCTGTATGTATTCATCCTTTGTTCTGTGTGTTCGTCCTTTGTTGTATGTGTTCATCCTTTGTTGTTGTATACGTTCATCTTTTGTTGTATGTGTTCATCCTGTTCTGTGTGTTCATCCTTTGCTGTATGTGTGTCATCCTCTGTTCTGTGTATCCATTCTTTGTTGTATGTGTTCATCCTTTGTTCTGTGTGTTCATCCTTTGTTTTTATGTGTTCATCCTTTGTCCTATGTGTTCATCTTTTGTTCTATGTGTTCATCTTTTGTTCTATGTGTTCATTCTTTGTTTTATTGTTTCATCCTTTAGGATGAAACAATGAAACAAAGAATGAACACATAGAACAAAGTATGATCACATAGAACAAAATTGTTTCATGTGGTCATCCTTTGTTCTATGTGTTCATCCTTACTTCTATGAGTTCATCCTTTGTGGTCCAGGTTCCTCCTTTGTTCTATGTGTTCCTCTTTTGTTTTGTGTTTTTCATTTGTTCCATCTGTTCCTCCTGTGTTTTATGGGATCCTCCTTTGTTCTATGTGTTTCTTCTTCTGTGTTTATTTTTTCCCCTGTTTCTTTTTTCCCCTGTGTTTCTTCTTTGTTCTGTGTGTTCCTCCTTTTCACTGTGTTCATCTTTATTCTATGTGTTCGTCCTTTGTTTTATGCGTTCCTTCTTTTTCTGTGTTACTGTTTTTTTCTCTGGGTTCCTGCTTCGTTCTAGGTGTCGCTTTCTCTCCCTAGTTGTGCGCGCCCCTCGTACTGTGCGCCCAGCCGTGTTCTATCTGCCTTTCCGTAGTTTCCAAGTGCCCCCTTTCATTCATTTGTCCTCCAACCCGTACCAACTATTTCTTCACTTAGTATTTTCTCAGTGCCTGTTCTCATACTGATTTGTTTTGCAGGCCATCGTAATGGAGGGAAAGTACTGGAAGCGCCACCTGGACACCGTGACCGCGGAGTACAAGAAGTGGAGAATATACTACAAGAACAAGCTTACTGGCTGCGAGAATCTGCACCTGCCGCCTGATGACCAGGTATATTGGCGCACACCTGTCACCTGATAACCGGGGGCGTGGTAGCAATTGTCACCTGAAGACCAGGTGCTAGGTAGCTACCGCCACCTGACGACCAGGTGCATGGTAGCTAGTGCCACCTGATTGGCTGCAAAGTAGCACTTGCCACCTGATGCTTAGGTGCGTGGTATCACTTGCCACCTGATGACCTGGTGCGTGGTATGTCGATACGGTACTGGACACGACTTTCCATAGCTGTGCAGAAACGGATACCCGTCACCGAAGAGAGAGATCTCGGATTCATCATTAGTAACTATTTAAACGAAGCAAATAATGTACCGACGCTGCTAAACAAAGTTGTTGAAATGCTAGAAATGATATCCCGTGCTTTCTCGTACAATCGTAAAGCAGTATTCCTAAATTATACAATGCATTCGTTCCAATTCTTTTATGAAATAGGTAACTTCTTCACGTAGCTACATAATGGTAAAAAATTAAGGAAACTTACAGGGAAAATTGTAAACGACGAATCAATCAAAGTATTGAAGAAACGGTTCGACAAATTCAAGAAGAATTGCCGCCTATTACCCTTCAGATGACGCAAGTTTTAGAAACTGTGCCCAGCATATTCAATTAAGAAAGGTGCCTGACATTGACATCAGTGCAATTAAAATAGTACCCAGCGTTAGTTCCTGCTCGTTGCAATGCGATTTCCGCCTTTGACAGCCGCCAATATTGGCTTAATAAGAGGACAATCTGAAATCAACATCGTGGATCGGCTTCTTTCCATTCAAGAGATAATTTCTGTAGTTCCAAGTATCACCATGAAATGCTGTTTTCGACTACAACCTTCTTTCTTCTTGGTCATTTACCAAAATGTATTAGATTAGAGTAACGAGGCTTTCTGGTGCGCTGTAGTTAGGCTTCCTAACTACAGCGCATGAAGTCATGAAGTCACTACAATATTGAAGGCGAGGTCATCACGGATACATGATACTCTCTGAGCTAGAGCGAGATGTGCTCTGATAGCCATCGGGGAGATACAACGGACGGGCATGAACGATAGCTATGAACTTGTCAATTAAGGACATTATAACTACTGCAGAAAAGAAAATTCTTCACACACAGAATTCCAGCGTTCTGTCAACCAGACAAAATACTTCGAAAATCTGTTGTACCTACTTCCTCTTACGTTGAAGACGTAAGGAGAGAATGCTGACAGCAAGGCAGTGGCGGCAACACTGAATCCTTTCTAACACGATGCTCCTTAACTGATAGCAAGGCAGCGGCGTATCCGACTGCAGTGCCAGCCTCAGGTGCTGCATGTCGCGAGTTCGAGCCGCAGCACAGGCCTGGCGGTCTTGTGGCGGGAAGATTGAGCACCTCTCTCCTCTATGTCAGCCTAACTTAGCCACCCTCCTAATAAGGTGGAAATGATTGTATGTCTATCTATACATACACTTATGATGACACCTAGATCTCTCTATTCGGTGCCGGGAATTAGTTTCTTTCCGAACAGGATACATTGGTGCATGGGGTTGTGATGATCCATGTGCACTGTGCATACAGATACATGGCCAAATTTCTCAAAAGCTTGGTGGCCGACGGCAAGGTGCGCATCGCACTCTTCTCATGCACTCACACACGTACCAAAACTTACCTTTTTAGCGGTAAAGGCTCCGGTCAAGACCCCGCAACTGACATTTCGAGTCTGGAGTGACGTCCGAGATGCTTATCAGCAGCAGGGCTCGACAACTTTCATTGAGTAACCTCTGCTACGTCATAATTGCAGGCCCTATCTCATTCATGTCCATTTCTCAACGAGACGCCGAGGCCGGGAAAGTGCATCAGAGTCGCGTCCGAACTCATCCATTGACGAGCATTGTTCACTGACGCCTTTTCATACACACTCGCGCTATCTTCACACTGATGTTCCTCCTGCCCAACGCCTGCTTTACGCGATCCTTCCACCCAAACTTCGGCCTTCGTCCATTCACCTCTGCTTTCATTACCCTTTTCATCTAACTCCCACCGTCCATCCTCAGATTGTGCCCGAATCCTCTTGGCACATCTCGGCGTCACTCCAGCCTTTTTTCTCAAACACTTCATCTCGAAAACATTCAAACCCCTCAAATCTTAGCCTCGTAGAGCATAATCGGGAGAACTACTCCCTTATACAACCCGCTCTTTGCTTTCACACCATATGTCATACAGCTCATTACACTCTTCAGTGCACCCTATACATTTCGCCCATCCTTTATTCTAGATTTCCCCCGAGTTTCCACTGTTCAGTTTTCTCCTCATGAGAGCTCAGAAATTTGGGACATTGAACTTCCTTCAATAACTCTCCAATTATGTGGACACTGATCCCGCTTGCATCTTTACTCGAACATCTCATTATTTAACTTCCACATTATTTGGCAGCTTTCTCCTTTTACACATTCTGCCAACTCTGACACTAGCCAACACAGCTATTCCTCCGAATTTGCCACCAGTGCCGTACCATCCTACCCTCGACTCATGCCACTCGGGGCAATATATCGTAGCGTTGCTCTGAATCTTGGTCTTACGACTTGGTTATGTGCCACTTTGCTGTGAGAGTCGCTGTCTTGTAAGGATAGGTAAGTCAGTACAATGCAGTATTCAATCGGTCGACCAGTCAAAGCATGGTCACCTAAAAATGCAGGTCCGAACAATCCCGTTGAAGCATCATGTTACTCAATTGAAGCATCACGTTAGTCATTCGAAGCATCACGTTGTTCAGTTGAAGCGTCATGTTACTCGGTTGAAGCGTCACGTTACTCGGTTAAAGCGTCATGTTACTCAGTTGGAACGAACAATTAAGAAAACTACAACATATTGAATTTTTGTGAATTTGTTATGTTTGAATCCATTTTCCATCGTCTTTTCAGTCGTTTTCACTCGATTATGTAGTCACACCAGAAATGCGTTGGTTCAGGCCTATTGTTCAGTTATGTTCATCGTGGTTCAGGCGTATTGTTCAGTTATGTTCATCGTGGTTCAGGCCTATTGTTCAGTTATGTTCATCGTGGTTCAGACCTATTGTTCAGTTATGTTCATCGTGGTTCAGGCCTATTGTTCAGTCATGTTCATCGTGGTTCAGGCCTATTGTTCAGTTATGTTCATCGTGGTTCAGGCCTATTGTTCAGTCATGTTTCCATGGCTTCGTATGGTTCGAAGAAAGGCCGTAAACTCAATCAAAGTATTTTTGTTATTCATATCAGTGAGACTACATCGTTACCTCACCTCTTCTCTCCCGCCTTGTAGCTGGCTAGCACCTCATCTCATTTCTCCCGCCTTGTAGCTGGCTAATGCCTCACCTCTTCTCTCCCGCCTTGTAGCTGGCTAACACCTCATCTCATTTCTCCCGCCTTGTAGCTGGCTAATGCCTCACCTCTTCTCTCCCGCCTCGTAGCTGGCTAACACCTCCCCTCTTCTCTCCCGCCTTGTAGCTGGCTAACATATTTTAAGGTGGCCGAGTTTCTCTGACCCTGTCAAGTGTTGCGCTGGCTGCGTCATTTACTCCCTATTTATTTCTCGCATTGCGGTGTCGTGGCACCCACCTATTGCAGCCACTAGTGTGACTGCGCTCCTCCAAGGCAGCAATAACTCTTCAATTTAGCGGATGAATTGGGTCGAGCTTCTAGTGGTCAATAGAGGTTGTGTAATTCAAGTTTTGTAGTCACTCTTGAGGTGTTACCGTACCAAACAAGAGTTGCTGTAGAAAAAGCCTTTACCAGTCATGGTTAGTTACATTTGCCTTCTGTGTGTCGACCTGTTGCTGATTGAACGGTTCTTCCAAAGGGCGAAGTTAGGAGCCAACATTAACTGCTCAAAAGTGCTCTGTAAGTAGCCCTGGGTGTGCCTTAAGCTTGCTTCTTCTTTTCTGTCTAAATCCCTCCTGAGTCAATAACTTCTGGTTGGAGTCGCGGCTATTACAAGTCGTTTGATAAGCATGAATATATTTTGTCTGACAGCCCGCATTTCCCCAGCCTCAGAACCAGACAGCGCGCAGCTCACTCTCGTACATCTGGTACTTCTCGTTAGCCATCTTCCTTTGGTGTTGACCAATAGTCCTTGACTCCTACTGTTGCGTGTTGGTCACTTTCAGTGAGATCTATCGATGCAACTCATGTTCCACACTGACGAGAAGACGCCGTGTGTGTTGGAGAAAAATTCATTTAGCATAAGAAAGTTCCGAATCAATCGCATGTAAGGTTAGGAAAGTTTTAGGTTAATTGCAGATGGATTTCCAGTTGACAGAGCATAGGACATAGACTTTATCTTTCCCTCTTCCTCTGATATACTATACCTGTGTCATGGTCGATTGCTGTAGTGAATCTTGCTAACACAAGCACTCGGGCTTGAAGGTATTAACGCTTTTTTTCTATTGGTTGTTTTCAGCGCAAAAAAGAGAGTTGGGAAAAGTCTAAGTCTCTGGACGAGAAGGAATTGAAGGTAGGATGGCAGACATGATTTGCAACGTCCATAGGCACCTTGATTGCTGGTGTTCCTCTGCTTACCACTTGTGTCGTGATCCTTCTTCTGAAACACGTCCTTGCTCTCTCAGCTGTGCTCTCGTGATTTGTGCCTCCTCGTGTTGTTCATGAGATCCCTTTGAATGACGTTAGCTGTGTTGTTTGTTTCGTTTGTAAGTTCCCTTTTAACCAGAACGTGTTTTGGGCGTGTCTGAACCTCAATATTGCTTGAGTGTGTTTCGAACTCAATGCTGCTCGAGCGCGCCTCAAAGTCTCAATATATTATTCGGCTCAAAACTGAAAGTTTCATTATTATTTATCACGCTTCACTGATCAAATTGCTATTTATTCATCCCCAATTGATTGAGTTTGTCTGTTGAGCGATAGGAGCCGGTTACCGTGTTGGCACCACATTTCACCCTCGTTAACTGAAAGTCAGACATGAGTTCATAAAAACTAGCTACATCAAAATATCCGACGAGGGGGCCTGGGCTCTTCTATTGATTGCCAGCTTGCTGACTTTGCTGCAAGAAACCTGTTGTGCATTGTGATCAGCTACTGCCCATTTTATTGTTGCTATGCTGTTGTGTTTGTCAAGGTCCTCATACTTACCACAATCTCAAGAACAACTTTTCTACCAACTCCTAAAGACGTCTGTATATATATGATTTGTTTTTGAACTGCCCGTGTTTGTTCGTTCACCTTTCCGTTTCCTGTTCCTTTTAAAGCCCTGACTCGTCAACAAAATGGAATTTTGAAAGTTTTAATATCGCTGCCCATGATGCAGAGCTAGTGAAGAGATGGGCAGGTGTCAATCGGGACATATGGGGGGGTCCTCGTCGTGACCTATCGTGGCCCGGCAGAACCGGAGGCAGATCGACTATCCTGATGGAGGGGGGGGAGTGCGTGTTGTGAGGGTAGAGAACTTCAACGGTCAATTAAATATGTACTGAGAAGAACTTTTGAGACTGCTCAAGGAAACTTTCCCAACACCGACGGTTTTAAAACTATCGCTGGTAACCTCACTCCCCCCCTAGGCATCTGTTAGGTTCGCGGGCCGCACACAGTCACGGCCCTACCGGGGGGTTGAACACCCTTATTTCCCTTCAGACTCTCCACTTCTTCACCCGTTTCTATCTCTCATTTTCTCTCCTATCCTGATTTGCTTGACTTTTTGTTTACCTCATTTGCATCTTATGTTTAGTTCAAATTTCCTTAAACTTGTCTCAGACTCCTTCTTAACAACTCTCCTAATAGTCGCTGCATACAAACTCATACACACGCACGCACACACAGACACACTCAAACTTTCACATACCGGTTTTAACTATTCTCCTTTCGGGTGGCAAATGACAGCCAAGTTGCGCTCTTTCTTTCATGTAACCTTTTCTACGACTACTCCTTCTTCTTCTTTCCATTCTTGCTGTTCTCATGCGTGAAATTCCCTACACCTAGTGTAGATCTCATGCATGGGATCCCAGTTTTCTGTCTCTTCTTTGTCTTCCCCCTCAGCAGGTGTTGGAGCGCGTAGCCCGCACCTTAAGGACTACTGCGGATCCTTGGGACTCTGAAGCAGGGTAGGTAGTGTGTTATTCCTCCTTACTGCCATCCGGGGAGTGCTGGCTGGACCATATGGTCTCAGCACCCTAGGAGTTCCTGTACCTCCTGTGGCACCCGTACATACCATAGACGTTCGCCGCGTAAAGGACTTTTACTTTGCGCAGTAGTAAACCTCAACTTGAACATGGAAAAAGAAGAAAAACAAAGACTAACTTAGTGCAGCACTGTTTGCTGGTTTGACATTCGGCGTCAGAAGGACGATGACTCCAGCGCGCTAGAAAGCCTCGTCACTCTAATCTAATCTGGTAACCTCACTTTCTGCTACTCTCCCTCAAGATGCATTTGTTTCATGTACTAAGTTATTGGCACTTGAACCACAGATACACAAATGCAGAGACAGCAGGCCGAGTCCCCCAGGAAGGAGGGTGGCCGACGGCAAGGCGCACGTCACACTCCTCCCACACACTCACGCAACTTAGCACTTTTGTGTTACACACTCTGGGTCATGAGTACGGTCCGATGTCAGTGTCAGCAGCAGGGCCCGACAGCTTAAATGGTTTACCATTTCGGCGGCATGATGACCGCCCCCTCTTTCCCCCTCCCCCACCCACGACCCACGCCTATTCATTGCTCGCTCTCTAGCTACCTCCACACTAAGTCTCTTCTTCCTTTGCCTATTTCACACCATCCATCCACCCAAACTTCGGTCGACCTATAGGCCTTCGTCCACTTGCCTCCGCCCTTTTCACCGATCTAATCATCGTCCATCTTCACCATGTGCCCGAACCACCTCAGAACACGTGAATCAACTCTGTCCTCCAACTTTTTTACCATTTTCGTACTTGCATTAGTCATTTAAATTATCAGAACCATTCGCTTCCCCAAATACCTCATCTTCTTGGAGAGTCTGAGTGCCCTCACTCAGCTTAAACTCTATATATTTCACACTTCACTCTATAGTAAAATTCAACACAACCTTTTCACTATGTTCGAATCAGGCCATGCGATCGAATTTTGCTGGGTCATGGGGGTGCGAGGGAACGAGCGGAAATTATACGTTCAGACACCCTCGCTTAACTAGCATCCACTAAACAATTTATCGCTATTCACTGCCGAAAGGGGTTCCCTATCACGAACTCCCTTATAACATCTGGAAGGAATAAATTTGCGACAACATAGCGGACAGAAAACACTCTCAGTCCAACCCGCAGTTGAAAAATAGGAAACCAAGTTCTCCAACAAGTGAAACCAAATATTCATCACAGGACACTCATGGATAACTCACAACCTTCTAATGGACGCATTCATGAGACCGATTGTGCCACTGTGTTCTTGGTGCCACCATGAGGCAATCAACGTGAAGCACTTACTGACGGAGTGCGAAGTACTCGTGGCAGCTCGACGAGTTTTCGTAAGTCCCCCTACCACTTTTCAAAGCTCACTCACTAATCACACCTGCTAGAACAAGAAGTAGTCGCTTCTCTTCATAATACCGGCCTAGCTATATGAAACTAAAAATTACAAACACTACGAAGGCAATCATTCTTCCGCCCCACAATGTACTGCACTATGTTAATAAATGTGCACAAAAAACGAGCATCTGCTTAGATAGCAATGTCTAAATTCATCATCTCTGTTGAAATATTATTCCTGTGGTTATGCAACAGCGTGCATTTATACCACAATTAAAAGTCGTGAATAATTTTCGGCGTGATATAGTTATTGTTTCTGCACACGCTAGCGTATGAACCTATCAGAATTTATTATCTTCGCGCCTCACAGAGGAGCGAACAAAGGCTCGCGTCAGAGCTCCGATGGAGCTTATTACACTCTTCTGCTTAGTGCACCCAACATTTCACACCCTGCCTATCCTTTAGATTTTACCTCAGTTTCCACTACACAGGAGCGTACAAAGGATTGCGTCAACCTTCGATGGAGCTTATTACACTCTTCAGCTCAGTGCACCCAACATTTCACTCCCTGTCTACCCTCTAGATTTTACCTCAGTCTCCACAACAGAGGAGTGAATAAAGGAACTTCAAGATTGATATGGGTTAAATTAAGTTAGGCGGTGGAAGATGAGCATTTGTGAGTGCTTACTGACGTGGCAGCGAGAGGAGTGAAGAGGAGAGGGAGGGAAGAGATTGGTGAGATGTTTGTGAGGAGGAAGTTTGACGTGTTGACGCTGAATGAGACGAAATTGAAAGGTGAGGGCGAATGTGAGTTTGGTGTGGTAAGTGGAAGAAAGTCTAGTGTGGGGTAAGGTTGGACACGAGAAGGTGTGGTCTTGATATTGAGTGATAGGTTGTCTTGTAGTTCTACCGAATCGAAGGAGGTGTCCTCAAGATTGATGTAGGTGAAAGTTGAGTTAGGCGTAGAAAGATGGGCATTTGCGAGTGCTTACGGACCTTGCAGCTAGAGGAGTGAAGAGGAGAGGGAGCAATTCTGGACTGACCTGAGTGAGTGTATTGAGAGTTTTGGAGGTCATTTCAATGTAGTTGTACCGGGTGACCTTGATGCGAGAGTTGGAGATGTGGTGGTGGAGAACGTGATAAGAAGGAATGGCGTTCCCAGTAGAAATGACAGTGGAGAAAACCTGATAAGGTCTGTTTATGGAGCAGGAGTTGGTGGCCGGGAACACTCTGTTCAAGAAGCGAGATATCCTCAGGTACACATGGGTAAGGAATATCCCGTGCTGCAGTGGTGGAGAGAGCGCTGATGGATTTTGTGCTGATATCAAGAAGAGTGGTGGGGAGGCTGTTGGATGTGCGGGTGTTGAGAGGGGAGGCTAGAGGAGTGTCTGACCACCTGCTGATGGAAGGTAGATTAAGAGTGGAGCAGAAGTGTAAGGGCAACAAACGAGTGGGAGGAGGAAGAGAGGTAGTGAAAGTGAGTAGACTGAATATGAGAAGTAGAGCCGTGGAGTTACAGCAGGCGCTGACGAAAGAATATGACAACGTGAGAAGACAGAACCTGAGAGATGTGGAGGAAGAATGGGAGACGTTAAGGGATGCGTTGCTGAGATGTGCGAAGAAGGTGTGTGGTGCGCGCCGTGTGGGTGGGTGCAGATGGAAAGGTTGCGAGTGGTGGAAAGAGGAGGTCAAATTGGCGGTGGCACGGAAAAAAAGATCGTTGAGGAGTGGTTGCAGGTGAAGTCGGTGGTGACTTATGCAAGGTTAACCAGAGAGGAGAAACGAGGGGAAGCGGGGGGCGAGGAGAACTAAAAGGGACGCGGATGCCAGGTGGGGCAGACTGTTGTGCCAGAATTTTGAGAAGAACAAAAAGATGTTCTAGGAAGAGGTGAAGAGAGTGAGAAAAGGAGAGACCGGAAAAGAGGAAGTAGTGAAAGATGAAAACGGCCAGTTGTTGTTGGAAAGTGGTGATGTACAATATAGGTGGGCCGAGTATTTTGATAAGTTGTTGAATGTCGAGGATGAGAGAGGCTGACTTTGTTGCTGTGGGTGGTGGTGCTCGGATGCCAGTTTTGGGAGAAAGACTTGTGTCGGATATTACCAGGGAAGAGGTGCAGGAGGCGGTGGAGGTGATGAAAGCAGGGAAAGCTCCTGGTTTTGATGGCGTTGCGACCGAGTGCCTGAAAAAGGGTGGGGTAATGATTGTCGAATAGTTGGTGAGGCTACTGAACTTGTGTTTTGTGGCAGGCGTGGTATCGATTGAGTGGTGCAGTGCCTGCATTGTTCCGCTATATAAGGGCAAAGGAGATAAAAATGAATGCTGCAACTCGAGAGGTATCAGCCTGTTATGTGTGGTTGGTAAGTTGTACGGGAGAGTGCTGATCAAAAAGATTAGAGACTGTACGGACTGCGTAATTGGAGAGGAACAGTGTGGCTTTAGGAATAGTAGAGGGTGTGCCGATCAGATTTTTGCATTGAGACAGGTCTGTGAGGAGAACCTTGCCAAAAGAAAGGATGTGTTCTGGGCCTTCATGGATCTGGTGAAGGCACACGACAGGATTGACAAGGAAGCGCTGTGGAGGGTGTTGCGTTTGTATGAAGTGGGCGGACATCTGTTGAAAGCGGTGCAGAGTTTCTATGATGGCAGTCGAGCATGTGTCAGAGTGGTGAATGATTGGTTCACAGTGAAAGTGGGACTGAGACAAGGCTGCGTGATGTCTCCCTGGCTGTTCAACCTCTATATGGATGGAGCGGTCAGGGAGGTGAACGCGAGTGTCCTGGGTTGTGGCTTGGAACTGTTGGAAGCGAATGGGCGGAGTTGGCAGTTAAACCAGTTGCTATTTGCTGATGATACAGCCCTGGTTGCGGATTCAGAGGAGAAGCTATGTAGGAGGTAGTGTCTGAGTTTGGTAGAGTGTGTGAGAGGAGGAAGCTTCGAGTGAAAGTGGGTAAGAGTAAAGTAATGAGATGCTCGAGGACTGTCGATGCGAGCCAAATAAGTGTCACCCTAAATGGAGAGCTCATGGAGGAAGTTCAGTGTTTTAAGTATCTGGGCTCCCAAGTGGAGATGAGTGAACTAGTGGAAACTGATGTGAAAGCGAAAGGGGTGTAAAGTGTTGGGTGCACTGAAGAGTGTAATGAGCTGTAGGACGTTGGGGATGGAAGCAAAGAGAGGGCTGTATGAGGGTGTTGTTGTCCCAACTATGCTCTACAGAGCTGAGACTCGGGAGGTGAGAGCAGAGGAGTGAAGAAAGTTGGATGTTTTCGAGATAAATGTTTGAGTAGTATGGTTGGAGTAACGCTGAGAGACCGGATCACCAACGACGTGGTTCGAATTAGAACAGGGATGGTGAAGAAAATGGAGGACAGAGTGGATTCGCGTGTTTTGAGATGGTTCGGGAACATGGAGAGGATGGATGAAGGGAGATTGGTGAAAAGTGTGGTGAATGCGGAGGCGAGTGGTCGCAGGCCTAGAGGTAGACCGAAGTTTGGGTGGGTGGATGATGTGAAGCAGGCATTAGGAAGGAGAGACATGAATGTGGAAGTAGCGAGAGAGCGTGCAATGAACAGGCGTGAGTGGAGAACGGTTGTGATGGGTGGGGTGATTTTGACGCTGCTCTGATGTGCTTTCCCACCCTTGGCATCCCGTTGTCGGGATGGTCGTGGGACGCGGCGGGGATAAACCAGTTAAAGCTGTCGGGCCCTGCTGCTGACAACGGATCCTCGGACTACTCTCGTGAGCCAGAGTGTGTGTTGCGGGATTACCGGCCGGACCCTTTAGCACAAAAGGGCTAAGTTGTGTGAGTATGAGCGTATGAGGGTGTGAAGTGCGCCTTGCCGTCAGCCACCCCCCTTTTTGGGGGATGCGGTCTTGTGTTGGTATCTGTATTATATATAGACAAAGCTTCTTAATGAATGATGTCAATAAGATTCCAGATGAATTGAAATATTGAGTGTAAAATGAGCATTGAAGATTTTTCTTAATTTTCAATCATAAACTAATTTTCTTTTTTCTACTGCACAGTAGCGAAATAAAATTAGTTCAAGCTTGAAGATTAAGAAAAGTCTTCAATGACCATTTTACGATCATTATTTGAACACAATGGAAATTCGATATTATCCATTGAAACGCTGTGTCCAGATATGTTACCGTAAAAAAATTCTATTTGAGGTTAAATTCCGCGTTGGAAAAGTAGTTTTTTTTGGGGGTTATAGACTAACCAATCACGAATTTTATTTGGCTGCTGTACGTCTGACAGACTTTTTTTTCTAATAAAAAATCTGATTTGCACACTCTGCCACTCCCAAGTCCTCATTGATCTTCCCCAATCGCACATACGGTCTCTAATCCTCTTGATTAGCCCTTTCTTGTACAACATTACCATCACACTTATACGAGACCGAATCCCATAAAATTGGGGTGGCCGACAGGAAAGCGCACCTCACACCCTCCCTCGTGCTCACGCACACAACCAAACCTTGGCATTTCAGTGCTTAAGAGTTCGGCCAAGATCCATGCCACACACACTTCGAATCAGGAGTAGGAGTCCAGGATCAGTGTCAGAGGTAGGGCCCAACAGTTTTAGCTGGTTTGCCCCCGCTGCATCATTATTGGCGGGCCCTCTCCCAACCACTTGCCGCTTCTCAACAAGATGCAAAGGGTGTGAAAGCGCAGCAGAGCCGCGTCAGAACTCATCCATTTACATCCATTCTCCACTCATGCCTATCCATTGCACACTCTCGCATTACCTCCACAATGGTGTCTTTCCTCATCAAAGCCTGCTACACGCTATCTATACGCCATACGCCCAAACTTCGGTTTATTTCTAGGCCTATGTACACACGCCTCCGATTTCATTACCCTTTTCACCAATCTTTCATCATCCTTCCTCACCATGTTGTCAAGCCACCTCATCATCCCCAATGTCCTACAGCTCCTTACACTCATCAGCGTACCAAACAGATTTACATCCTTCCTTCACTCTAGGTTTTTATCAATTAGTACTTCATGAGTTACTGTATTAATTTCATATCCTTAGCTCTTATATGGCGGCTAAATGTGAAAACTGCCTCTAATGGCACCACAGACGATGCGAAAACGATTTTGCAGCCTTACCAACCATTCCACTGCCATTACATCACACCTCTTTGGGCACCAAGTCACCACTCCTTTCCTACCAAGAGTTTGACCTGCTTTCATCACCTCTACCGACTCCTGCACCTCTTTCTTAGTAATTCCCGCAAACAAAGCTTGCTCACTTTCACTTAGGTGTGCATCACGAGCATTCAATAATCAATAAGAATAAGCAAACAGTACATATAATGGTAATATTCCAAAGTATTTTCACGATATATGTGTTTGCCTTCTCCATTTGATACAGATACAGACACTAGGCCGCATCCCCCAGAAAGAAGGTGGCCGACGGAAAGGCGCACCTCACACCCTCATACGCTCACACTCACACAACTTAGCCCTTTTGTGCTAAAGGGTCCGGCCGGTAAACTCGCAACATACACTCTGGGTCACGAGTGCAGTCCGAGGATCCGTTGTCAGCAGCAGGGCCCGACAGTTTTCACTGGTTTACGCCGCGTCATCTCCCTTCATCCATCCTCTCCATGTGCCCGAACCATCTCAGAACACGCGAATCCACTCCATTTGATAATTTGATTTAATGGTTATTTTAATGAAGCTACTGATTTCTAATGTTCAATATATTGTACTTCCTTATTCAATAAATTTTATCTAACTTTGAAAATCACAGTTTCTAGTTTTACCTGTGGGTTTTCAGTTTTTTATTGAAGAGAAGCATGCATGGAATGATTTACAAACTAAGCGAATCAATTTTTGTTTGATAGACTTGGTTCTGGTGCTGCCATCACAGGTTTCAGACACAACAATTATTTGTTTGTAATAATTTGTAGATTTACTATTTTTCTAGGGAGAAGAGTATTGTTCAGGAATTAATTTTTGACGACAAGTGTACACAGTACTGGTTACTAAAATGTTCTCAAATGTCCTCTTGTTCTTCAACATGCAAATTTTTATCTTAGTCATCATGTATATCATGGGCTTCCCTTGGTTTTAAAGATGGTCAACGCCTAAGCAATACCCATCCCTGCAGTGGCTGATATCCCTGGATGACCTGGACTGGCGCTTCTCCCCTGGTCCTGGCCAGTACAGTATCGACGATGACCTGGACTCTGGCATGGACCTCAATGACATACTCTTCACCAGCCTCATGAATGCTCCTCAGCCCTACGCCTTTCCCAACCCTAGGGAGATCGGTGAGCAGGAGCCCTCTTGGTGTCAATTCACAGGGGAGACACCGGTGCCGGAAAGGACGTCGTTTTGCCACGTGACCACTTTTGATTGACTGTGCAATTAGAAACAGGTAATCGAAAGGGACCACGTTGGAAAACGTTGTCATCGCAGGCACCAACTGTTTCTCGTGTGAATGGTTACTGAGCTAAGTTTTAGCTGGGATCAGCCGTGTTATAGTGTTTAAATTGACCCTTGCTGGTTAGTGCACATGGTGATTGGCAGGATAAACTAATGCAGAGTCTACTTTAACTCTGACCACATTGGTGACAGCTATGTTACATCGATGGAATCAAGATTCAGGTGAGCTTCGGATTTTCTATCGAAAATCAGACGAGCATAGGATTTTCTATCGAAAATCAGGTGAGCTTCGGATTTTCTATTGAAAATTAGGTGACCATCGGATTTTCTATCAAAAATCAGACAAGCTTCGGATTTTCTATCAAAAAACAGGCGAGCATCGGATTTCATGAAGAAATCGTATCGAACCTGAGGTGTAATTTCGAATTTGTTTATATAGTGTCATCCCCACCTTCACCCATAGCCATTTGTTAGGCTCACGGGACGCACGGAGCCACGTCCCAATCAAGAAGGTGAACGCCCTTATTTCCATCCATACGTCTCTCCCCATCACTTTTCATTATCTTTTATTTTCTCAACAGTCATGAGTGTAGCTACTTAACTCTCACTTACCTCTTTGCTTCCTATGTTTAGTTCAAATTTTCTTTACTGTGTCTCTCACCCCCTTATGATGTGACCATCCCAATCGGCGTTGCACACGGGTCTTAGATGTTCCATTTTCGGGTAGCTTTTCTTATGACTCGCCTCCTTTCCTTCATTTGAAGACGTTTCCTGTCGTCTTCATCTACCCCCCTCAGCTGGTGTTGAGGGGGTAGATTTACCCGACCTCCATGAAAGCGCGACCCAACACAATTGTCTGGATTTAATTCAAGATCCAGGAACCTTGCAACGGAGTCAACTGTATCCAGCATAGTTTGGAGTGACCGGATACCCTGAATGTCAGGCTCAGTGTCCTTACGTAAATATCCCAAGGGGTTACAGCTTGTAGTCATCTAAAAATTCCTTGAAATTGCATAAAAGACCTAGAATTGTAATTAATTAGGTTAAGAACGGCAGTGGTCCAAGAATAGAGCCCTGAAGAACACCAATAGTCACATCAACCGGGCTACTAAGATTGATGCAAATGCAGACATTAGACCGATTCCCTTAGGAAAGAGGGGTAGCCGATGGCAAGGTGCACCTCACATTCCTTCATACACTCGCACAATTTAGCCCTTTTATGCTTAAGGGTGGGGCCGGAAGACCCCGCAACACACTCTGGGTCACGTATACGGTCCGAGGTCAGTGTCAGCAGCCGGGCCCGACAGTGTGACTGGTTTACCACTGCCGCGTCATAGTGGCCGGGCTTCCTCCTACGACCATCCCGTTTCTCAACGACAAACCAAGGGTGGGGAAGCACATCAGGCAGCGTCAAAAAAAAATCATCCATTCACAACCATTCACCACTTACGCCTATTCATTGCATGCTCTCTCACTACCTCCACACTCAAGTCTCTCCTTTCCAACGCCTGCTTCTCACCATCCATTCACCCAAACTTCGGTTTTCCTCTAGGCCTACGTCTACTCACTCCGCCTTCATCGCCCTTTTCACCACTCTCCCTTCATCCATCCTCACCATGTGCTTGAACCATTTCAGGACACGCAAATCTACTCTGTCTTCCAACTTCTTCACCATCCCCGTTCGAGTTCGAACTACGTCGTTATTGATCCTGTCTCTGCGTTACTCCAGCCATGTCCCTTAAACATGCGCATTTGTTCACGTGCCGATTATTAACTGGACGTTCGTATACGCCCTGTGCTAACACCTGAGAACCCCCCAGATAGCACAGATTGGTCCCTAGTTTGTGTTGAGACCCTAAACCGCACGTTTGTTGATCTGAATATTGGTCGTGTAACGTTAACTGTAGAGTCACTAAAGCCGGCCAAGAGGCCAGCAAGGGTGAGACCCCTGGCCCCTGGCGTGAACCAAGGGTCCAATGGGGGGAAGAAAGAAGCTCTTTAAAATAGGGACCAGCATCCCATGCAGAATGACAAAGACTAGAAATCCTACAGCCAATAACATCGGCCTCTTTAAGACGAGCTGCGCCAACTCAGTTTAAGACGACCGCTTCGAGGAGTAGGCCAGAAGCATTCGGAAAATTGAGAATTTACGAAATCAAAAGAATGGTCTTTCCAAACAGGAAACCGAAGACCACCGCAGATCCAAGCTCAATCGACGACCGCCTAACGAAACTCAAGCACCAAGTCCAAGCTGTGTCTGTTCGAATCCATGAACTTGTAAAGAATCGTCACACCAAGGAACCTGCAACTTACGAAAATTCCTCCAACTCCACATCTTCGACGACTCTCCACTCCAAAAACGTCCAAATCGAGTCACAAAGGCTGCAAGAAAGAAGCAATTCTCACCATTTATTGAACACAACCTGTTCAAAGACGGGCCCACCTTTTCGGACACCTGAAAATCAAGTTTAACGCCGAAGACAGTCCGGATATCTGTCCATTCTCATGCGAGAAGAGCTGGGCCCCTTCACTGGCCGTCCAGTCCTGAGCATCACCACCAGCGTCGACGAAGGCTTTGCCATTAGAGTAGCTACGAAACTTCATAGTGGCACAATCCTCTCCAAGATTAGAATGTGCCATAAACCGTGTACAATCATGCCACAGCCGACTTTCTCTACAAGTAAGGCTTGAATTACGTCGAGGATATCCCGGAGGAGGAAATCGATTAGTAAATTACCGGACTCGTTCAATACGAGGGCTGCGTGGTCGAAGCCAAAATCACACCAAAAAGAGACAATACTGTAGCCCAAATGCTGAAATTAAACTGTCCTACCTCACCTAAATACGTAGACTTTCGTTTCTGCGTCACCAAAACCAAGGTCAAATCATTTGACAAACGTCCGATGCGATGTTATAAATGCCAGAAATACGGACACACGAGCGGAAACTGTAACGGCAAGCAAAGATGTTCATACTGCTCCCAAGACGACCATGACAAACGGGGATCTGAACACCCGCATTGCTTTTACTGCGAAGTAAACGGCCATCCCACCGGACATAGGGATTGCCCCCGGGATGAGATGGGGTCGTGGTCGGGCGACGAGAGTCTGTGGCCTCGATGCGCTCTAAACAAGATGACTCTTCTACACAGGATAAAAGACCGGCACCATTCCCCCCTCACTTAATCATAACGCTCGAAGACAGTGTCGCAAGCAAAGTTACTCCCTCGACAAATTCATTTACAATGATGAAATCACTCTCCCAACCACTAGGAGGAAAAATCGAAAGCCGTCCAACAACAGGGAAAGAAGTATCTGGCCCACTTCGTAAAACCTTAACAAAGTAACGCTCTACGAAAGATTACTCACAAGAACAAACTCAAAGCTCGGTGGCCGAGTGGGTAGCGTATCGGGCTCTCCTCACAACAGACGTCCAGTGGGAGCTGGAGGTAGTAGGTTCGCGCCTACTTGACCCCGAGTGAGACATTCTGGCCGGTCTCATGAATGGTTAAAGGCCAGCTTATAAATGCCGTGAACAAAAAAAGGCTATCAGGTGGCAACTACGCTGCAACCCGCAGTATAAGCGGCCTTTAACGATACCAAACGAATTATATACACTTCCCGTTACACATCCACAACAGACCTGAGCGCTTTCACAGCAGGTCTGGCTATTACGGAGTTATCAAAGTGTGTCTAGCCAAATGGGTCAAACCACGAAACCCTAGTTCTATCGCATACCGAATTACCTTCCCAGGACACGACGCACCGGAATTCATAGTAATCCCGGGTGAACAAGGGCGAACCAAAATTTATCCATTTGCAACATGGCCTGAAATGGCAAGAAATGCCTCGATTACGGCCACGTCATCAAATACTGCAAGCCGTTCTTATCCCAACGTTGTAAAAGGTGCGCCGGCGAGCATGCCTAAAAGTACTGCACAGCCCGCCACCCTACTTGCTACCATTGCCCATGCCTCCATGAGGCAGGCGTCCGCTACTGCCCAATATACATTGACCAAAAAGAAATAACTATCACACAAAACGAGTGCAGATTCACACGGAAACAAGCCATTCAAATCTAGAAAGACGATAACCCAAATTGCTTTGATTATGCCGGAGCAGTTCAATCTTCTATTCAACCAAACTCCTCCGACGATACTCGTACATCGTCAGGACAATCTCGTTACAAGATTCCAACACTCCTCCCTGGCAGCAGTGCTACCTCACTCAGCCCAGCCACCGCCCACGTACTAGAGATAAATGCCCCTAGACATGATTCCTACAGTGCCCAGGAGGACACAGTGATGGATACTTCCTCCGCTGCCGGCCACGCAGCGAGGCCCACTTCAACAAGAACAAAAAGACCAAGAGATGAAGAAGCCTCCGATGCTCATTGCTTGCCACAAAGCCAAAAGGTCAGTAACAACACGCAAACTACAGCTTGACAAGCTGTAGAGAGCGGGAGTGGGAGTAGCTAGAACTACTCCCACTTGTCTTAACCGCGGCTCCATCTGGCGACAACCAAAGCGGGGGACTCGACCCTGCATTTACGAGCACGACACTCAAACACCCATCCAGCGAGAACGATCACTGTCTGGAAAACGACGCCTTTCAAACCTCTTAAAAAAACTCCTACTCGAGATCTCTCAACAACCAGTCACCTTACCTCTCCCAAATAGGCCGCAGTCTACTCAACCACCCACGCAGTTTACAATGCCTACCACAACAAGAGCGCGCTCGCTCGAAAAGTAAATACAACAAGCATAAACTCTCGTCCTCCAGCAAGAGCTCCCACAGTCGTGACCGCAGCAATTCCCGTAGACCAAGTTCTACCGAAGCTGAATTCGTAGTAAAATAGCGCTCCTTTTTGTGCTATTTATTTTGATTTATACCATCTCATCGATATATTTTTTTAATCATGAATCAGGAATTTGAATCAAAACTACTAACTTGACGCAACAACTCTTGTTGAATCAATTGTAGCTTGTTTTCTTACGAATAAAACGGAACAAACCACATTATTCCAACTACTGTAGTAATCGAGTTACATGCGGTGGCGCAAACAGTATATCTAAATGTCTACATATTTTTAACCAAAATTTCATATTTTACTACATTTCTGCAAGTAATTCAAAAATTAAAGGTGCTAAAATACTAAAACCTTATATTATCTTTACTCCTCAGGTCATTCTCTATCGAACCAGCACTATTCCACCCATGAGAGATAAGATTTGGGGCACTTACAAGCTACTAGTGCTAAACAAAAAGATTACATTTCTACATATTATCACTGAAAATGTTGAAAAAAATTATTCTGAATTTTTTGTGATTATTTTCTAATTTTATATCAACCTATTGATTTTTTAGAGCATTGAAAAAAATATTGTTACCATTTACATAAGTCTAGGCTTGAAAATTCAATAAAATGCCTATTACATTATTCCCTATTTTTCATCAACAAACTCTCTAAGTCAACTTTGCAAAAAAAAAATGAAAAATTATTTCTGAAAAATTATATTAAAGTTTGTTTAGGTCCCATCACTCATTATCGTGTTCGGATCACCAACGACGTTGTTCGAATCAGAACAGGGATGGTGAAGAAGTTGGAGAACAGAGTGGATTCGCGTGTACTGAGATGGTTCGGGCACATGGAGAGGATGGATGAAGGGAGATAGGTGAAAATGGTGATGAATGCGGAGGCGAGTGGTCGCAGGCCTAGAGGTAGACCGAAGTTTGGGTGGAGGGATGGTCTGAAGCAGGCGTTGGGAAGGAGAGACATGAATGTGGAGGTGGCGAGAGAGCGTGCAATGAACAG
>SDVV010003191.1:0-21716 GCA_016164225.1 Gammarus roeselii | reverse complement strand
GCAGAGAAAAATAATAGAGCCCAAGCAAGAAGAAATAATAAAATACTAAAATAAAGTGTTAATGATCTATAAAATGAATAATCATCCATCCACCTCAATGACACATTGAGTCATTGTCAAGGTGGCGGTGTCACGGAGTTTGATCTCCTTGAAGCCTACCACCAAAGGTTCATGGGTGGAGATTGGAGATAATAATTCATCTTTCTCGCTTCTAAATCCCTGGAAATTCCACTGAAATATTGTGCTGTTGTTCATTTCGGATCTGTTACACGCTCAGATCTTGACGGTCTGGAGCGGTCGCGTGGTTTGTAGGAACTTTCGTGGTGTTCGTGTCTATGAGGTGCAGGTGTCCTAGATCGAGAGCGTTCGCATGAGCGTCCGCTTTCTGTAGAACATGATCTCCTACTCACTGCGTTCTCGGTTGTGAGTGCTCTTGTAGGAGGAGGAGGAGGAGGAGGACGAGGGAGTCAGATCTTCGTGTTTGCTTCTTGAGCGAGCGCATTTCTCTTCTATGAAAGTTTTTGTAATCATTATGATAGGCTGAGTAGTAGTCGTTGGAATATTTGAGTTGTGTGCGGTGCATGGTAGATCAGTGGTTTCGGGTATTGGTTCTTCGATGAAGATTTTTAACGCGTCCTCGCGCAGGCAATGGTCGTTCTCACTTGTGAGATGTTCTAGTGTCCGGCATGTTAGCTGAGGATTGAATACCTTACTTTGGTTTTCGCTGGGTGCGGTCGCAGTTAAGACGGTCAGAAGTCGTTTAACGCTCTGATCAAGGCGAGCTGTGGATCGTGGGCTGTTGCTAATTTTTTTTTTCATGGCGAGAGGGCGTCGCGTACCCCGCGGTCGTCGGAGGAGGAATCTTCGTCTCTTTGCCTTTAGATTTTAGGGTCATTGGACCTCTCCTCCTGGTCGACCAAAGCAGCATCCATCGCAGTGCTTTCCTGGGCACTCGTGGATTCATTGCTAGGGACCCCCACTTCTATTACGAGGGCGGTCGCTGGGCTGGTTGTGGTAATTTTAGTACTGGAGAGGGGTGTTGAGATCATGGTAATAGGTTGTGTTGACGGTACATGAGTGTCGTGTGAGGAGGCATGCTTCGTTGTAGATTAAACAATTCTGGCGTAATTTAAATTGCGTCAGTTCGGGTTTTTGTCTTGAAAGATTTGGATGACTTGTTCTTGTGTGACTCTGCGGTCGTTTTGTATGATTGACATTGATTTTTGGTCCATATGCTTTGGGCAGTCGCAGTCGCCTGCCTCGGCAGTGGTAGCAATTAGATTGTCGGGCTGTGCAGTCTTTTTGGTCATAATTGCCGGTGTACCTCTTACAGCGTTGGGATATGTATGGCTGGCAGTATTTGATGACGTGGCCGTATTCCAGGCATTTTATGCACATGCAGGCCATATCGCCACTGAGTAAGTTTTTGTTTTCCCTTGTTCGCCCGGGATCACCATGAATTCTGGTGTGTCGCGCCCTGGGAAAGTGATTTTATGCGTGGTGATGGGGGTATTCTGTAGTTTGATCCACTTAACTAGATAAACGTTGGTGACCCCGTAATCTTTAGCTAAACCTGCTGCAAAAGTGCTTAGGTCAGTTTTAGGAGTAGCTATAGTTGGAAGTGTTTATAATTTGTCTTGTTGCGTACAAGAACGGATGTATTCTGACAGTTACTTTGTGTTTGTCTATTTTGTTAATCCTTTGTATAGCATTGCTTTTTTTTATAGTTACGACGTGGCCCAGATACTTCTTTCCCTGCCGGTGTACGTTTAGCGGTTTGCCTCCCAGTTGTCTGGTGAGCAAGTTCATCATGGTGAACGGGTTCATTGAGGAAGCGACTTTGTTCGCACCACTATCTACAAGCATTACGAGGAAGTGGGTAGGAAATGATGCTGATTTCCTCTCCTGGGTGGGAGGGTCAGCCTGGAGGAGCGAATCGCGGCCGCAGACTCTCGTCGACCGACTTTGTGCTCTGTTTGGCATTGCAGAATCTCCCTCTCAGTCTTGTCTTGGGGTCAGTCTCCGTGATCCGTAAGGTGGCCGTTTACTTTGCAGTAAAAGCGGTGAGATTCTTCGGATGGGCACGACAAGGGATCCTCCCGTTTATCGTGGTCGTCTTGAGAGCAGTGTGAGCATATTTGCTTACCGTGACAATCTCGGCTCATGTTACCGTATTTCTGGCATTTATAGCATCGCATTGGGCGTCTTTCGAAGGGTGTAACCTTTGTTTTGGCGTCAGAGAAAGGTAGTAGTAGTAGTAGTTGCGTCTATTTTTCACCGGAGTTTCAACGCGAAGTTAATGCAGGCTTCCCCATAGGACGGCGTCAGAGAAAGGTATGTCTATGGAGTTAGGTTAGGTGGGGCAATTAATTTGAAACAGAAGGGCCGTGGTGGTGTTTCTTAATGGTTTGATTTTTCCACGTATTTAACAAGTCCGGTGATTTACTTTTCAGCTTCATGAATCGAGAGACCGTCGATGTGCTTCATGCCTGAACTCATGGAAAAAGTTGGGTGTGGTATGATTTTGCAAGGCTTTTCGCACATTCTGTTTTTGGAGAGTAAAGCGTCACTCTGAAGTTTTGTGTCTACTTAAATACTGAAGCTATTGTCACCGCTAGTGGTGATGTTGCGACTTGGACGGCCAGTCGTGGGATCCAGTTCATCTTTTATTTTATATGGGCAAATATCCGGTCTGTCATTGACGTCGAATGTCATTTCCAAGTGTTCGGAGAATTTGGGGCCGTTGTTGAATAGGTTGTGATCGTCAGATCGAGTGTCGTCTCCTCTTTACGTTCCTTGGTGTTCAGGCAATATGAGTTTCGGCTGGGATGAGAACAATGTTATCAGAGAGGTCAGAGGCGGAAGCACACGAACAGGTTACGGGTTCCCTGGCCTCTATCCTGTTCATCAGCGCATCCAGTTGCGTATTCTTAGTTGCAAAAATATTTTTGAGTTTAGCGAGGCATTCACAGACTTTACTGGAGGGCGCGGAGCAGTCTTCAGTCGCCAGCTCGGAAAGGCCCATCATTTTGCTCATCTTGCCTATGGCTTTCTGCATTCCGATTATATTCGCGTCCAGCTTCGATAAGCGTTCATTTGTGTCGTCGACTACAACTTGAGTCAGGTCACCTGTAGATGAGAAACTTTTGAGGGGTTCGTCGTTCTTTCTCGCACACAGGTTTGAGTGGGACGCTCTGGAGGGGCCGTCAACCCCTCTACGATAGGGCGCATAGTCTTGCACATTGTTTGATCCCCGACTTCTACCCGGGGTTCTGGGTGAATAAAAGTGGGGCTTTCTTTACATGCAACTAGGAATGAAATTAGGTTTGTTTATAAATATTCTTAGATTTACTTAAATTAACTTGAATGCACATAACTAGACAAAGCTAAATATTTAGGGTGCACAGTTTCTGTTTTATATAAACTTTGGGCACTCGACCTAAGTGAAGGGTAGTATGGCTGCAATGTTGGAGGCAAAACTAGCAGATTAGAGATTAGTTTAGTGTGAAGGCTTTCTAGTGCACTGGAGTGTCCTTCCGGCACCGGGCTATACTAGCAGCCGAAGTCTGAGCAGTGTAGATTAATCTCGATACAAGAGCATTTGAAATTGTTCATTAATGCCTCATTTGAGGAATGCTAATGATCAAACAAAGCCCAGGGCTTCATGATATATTGCTCATAGAATGATAAAGCTAGGTTGCCACGCTATTCGTCAGTCGCATATGCGACCTAGAACCATTAAAATATTGCCATATACGAGATTAGATTAAAGGTCCACCTCTAGAGCTCTGACGCGAGGCTTCGTAAGCTCCCCGTAGGAGCGCCCGTAGGGAGCGAAAATCAATAATTCGGTTAGGTTCGCATTTCAGTATATGCAGAAACGGCAAACTAATCAAAATTACAATAATTTTGATTATTGAATTTTTGTATACTATGCATGATCGTGCATCCACAGATAATAACTTGCATGAATAATTCCTTCAACAAACATAAAGGGTTTATATGTAGCTATCTCAACAGTTCCTCGTTCCTATGCTCTTCTATTAATATGACAAGTTCATTGTGGGACGGAAGAATAGTTTTGTTTGTAACAATATTTATCCTGCATATACGAGTATTTCAAACGCAAGCAATGAGCTTTATCCTGTTGGTGAGGTTAGTGTGTAGGCTTTGTTGAACGAAAGAAGGATTCAAACAACTCGTCGAGCTGCAGCGAGTTCGTCCCAAGTTGTCCGTGTTACACGCTGATTACCAGATTGGATTAGAGTGACAGGGATTTCTAGTGCACTGGAGTCGATGTCCTTCTGACACCGAGCACACTGATTACCACCTGGTGGTACGAACGGCCCCATGTCAGCATCTGTTTGATGGCTGTGAGTTACCCAATTGGGGCCTGTGCACAGGCGGTTTGATTTAAATGAGGTTTACCACAAAGACGGAGTACGGGGTGGGTGTGCAGCCAGGGAAGTATATTAAAAAAAAATCATCTTTCATCGAATTCTTTCAGATCTTTTTTTTCGCATTCACCAGTGAGATGGAGGGAGATCAACAACTACAATAATATCTAGCTGTTTGTAGGGTTGTGTATCCATCAAAGATAAAGGCCATAAAAATGTAAAAACGCAGAGAAGAGATTGTCTTGTGGAATGATATCAGCCAATTAAACGATTGTGATGAAAAGCGTGCCGCCAAGGAAACCTCATTCTTTCAATTTTAGTCTTTGATTCAATCAATAGATGCACCACGAGAGCCATGTCACACGTTTCAGCGACGTCCTTCACGCTACAATACGGTCATCTTGAGCCAGGAGCTCAGAAAATAAGTGACTGAGCAAATCCTAGTCGTTCTTATGAATACCACTTGAATACTGACGTATATATGTAATGACTCGGGGCCGAGGGGACGCCACCTTCCCCTTATACGGATCAGCTGAGCCGATCCACACCCCCTGCGCTTGATGGTTCAAGCCATCATCAAATCGAAAATAATACAAAAGCAGATTCAGAGGTCTCTTTTAGACATATTGACAAGCAATGTCGGTGACACTGCAACAGCACGGTAAAACCAGAAACATTACAGAGAAGTTTAGTGGGAATTGCCGCAATGGATCGGTGAAGGCCCTTCAGAGCCTGGTGTTGGAGGATAAGCAGCCTTTGAATTTGAACCAATCGTCAGTCCCGACCTGATTCGGTCAACATTGAATATAGAATGAGTTATTGCCAAGTATGAAGGTTTGACAGACATCCTAAAAATTAGTTATACATGCAAGTTTAACTGTGATTTCATTTATATTCTTCAGCAAAATAAATTTTCAGGTGTATTTTGAAGCGATTATCCATCTCCAAACAGAAGCTGCCGGTTGTCGGAATCCCCATGTGCTGTTGCAAGTGCAGGAGTTGACACCTGCCCCACCCGTCTTGACCAAGAGAAATCCTCAGAGCATGAACCTGGTGCGGCTGGTTTCTTGCTCACGTCTCTTCAGCACCCACTCATAGTCACCGTCCATGATGCCACGCTGCAGCCACTGCAGCTTAAGCGTGAAGCGAGGCCCCAGTTCATGCAGACCAACCTTCTCTTCCGATTTGAACTGGTAACTAAAGAACAATACATGTCACACGTCAGGTACGTTCAGGTTGCAGGTTGGTGATTATGCATTCTTGCAAGGAGGTAAAAGATATGTTAATTCAGGAAAGGGAAGAAAAAAGGGGTAATGGAAATGAAAGTCAGATAAAGGTGTTCACCCGCTCCTACGTGACCGTGACTTTGCACGGACTGTGAACCTGACAAATGCGTAGTGGGGACATGAAATCAGTAAAGTGATAATCGAGGCATGGCGGTGAGTGAAATCGCTGTAAATCTAGCTAGAGATTTGTTGGAGAAAGTTCCTCTTTTTAGGAAGTACCTGGGCTTGCACATGGCTAAAAAATATAAAGATGGATGGTGGGGTTGAATCAAATATGAGCTAGCAAATGAATGAATGATGGGTGGAAGGAGTTGGGGGCACAGAAGGGTAAGGTGTCGAGACATATGTATGCAAATGAACAATCAGATTGAGATGTATGGGTCAGAAATGTGGAGAGCACAAGCAGCTGAAAGAAAAATGGTAGAAGTATTGTTGGCATGTTTGATAAACATAGCAAGAGTGACATGGATGGATAGAATCAGGGTAGAGGATGTGCAAATTAGAAAACATGTGTCATGAGAGTCATTTGCTAGAGAAGACATAAGAGCCTTGAGATGGTTTGAACACATGAAGATGATTTATTGAGAAAGATTAGTTAACTAGTGACTTACAACTCTGACTGGCATCCTTGCTTTAAAAAAAATGATTTAAAAATTTATGATGCATATTATTCCTTGCAGCGACTCACATATGGTTACGGAAGAAGATGAAGTCTCTCTGGTTGTGGAAGGTACAGACCCGCCTCCCTTCATACTCTGGGGAGTGATGAAAGACGGCCCCCAGCATGCGCGCTACCACGCGGCCCAGTTGGGTAGTGAAGTGGTTTAGCAGCACCTCTGGCCTGGGTAACATCAAATATGGTCATTAGACAGCTCCTACCACAACAAACCAATCCTTTATAGCTACCAGCGCCTATATTAATTGTAGAAAATAGCAATTTATTGGCAGCATTTGATTAAAATAATCAAGATTTGATTGAATTAAGAAAAAAAATTATGATGGGCATCTGATTGTTTGCTCTTGAAGGCAGATTCATACCCAGGAATCCTCCCAAGGGGTTGGTGGTAAAGTATAAATAACCTGTAGGTTATAAACAAATCAAATTGCCTTTACTCCTCCTCTGCCCTGGATACATGCCTGATACCAGAAAATACTAATTGGGTCAAGCAATACAATAAAGCAATATATATAACTTACAGTTAGTCACTTTACAGCACACTATGCAACTCGCATTGGAATTCAACCTATGGTGTCACAGCTGTAACAATTGCTTTCAGACATTGTTAACTATACATTCATTTACATAGAGCATACTTACAGGACGCAGCAAATTAAATTTGAGGAAAAGCATACACTGGAATGGGCTCCAATAGAGCATAGCTACATTAAAAATATGCAATAGATGCCTTATCAATTGCAAGTTTGCATCATAGGCCTGATCCTAATTACAGCTTATCTAATTTAATGGCATCTTGCGTGTGAGAACTTGGCTCAGAGAGTTGAATATCCAACAAAATCATAAGATGTTTCACCTTGCTCCATCAGCAGGTAGATGTTTGCCCTACATAGTGAGGTACAGAACATAAAATTACAGATTTTGATGTAATAGCTTTCTCAGTCACTTACCTTTCAGCATTAATGTCATTGATGTCTCGCCTAATTTCTTTACAGATCTTGATGCCACTTAATCTGAAAAAAGCTGTGGGACCCTCCGGCAAATGGACTAAAAGAAGAGAATCTGTAAAATAAAGTGTAGGAAAATTAGAATATCAACCTACCAACAGCTACAGTTGTTATATCACTACTTCCCTCATCAAATTAGAAAGAATCTGATGTAGTAGCATCTATTACAAAGGTAAGAGTATTTGTGAAAAATACGTTATCACATTAGCTATTTGGCATGTCACTGAAAAAGCTGACAAAATTTACTTTCATCAACCTAAACTATATAGCTAATCTGTGCAAGGCCTCAGTATAAAAATTTGGACATGCAATAGACAGCTTTAACATATTGAGAAGATAGCAACAGCTTCACAAAGGAAATGAATCAGCAGCTCATGATTAAAAAGCAACTGAGAGATTAGAACTTCTTCCCAACTAACTTGGTCTTCTGTTGTCTTCATTGAAAATCATAAGATCTGTGTAGCCATGCTTTGATGCAAATTTTGCTAGCTGCTTCACTGTGGTCTTCTTCCGGAATTTAAGTTCACCATTAGGAATGACACGCTGGATTTCTTTCAGGAAGTATCTCATGCGATTGAAAGGCTTATCTGATGAAGTTATCATCACTTTTGGAGTGATTTCCTGGTGAAAAATGAAGGAAAACAAGTGATGAGTTCATTGTTTGGAAAATCAGTAGTAAACTGATTAAAGTAACATTTCTATCTACTAAGTATGAGCAAATATAGCAAGTTAACGAGGAGAACAGCAAGGTTTTTATTGAATAACTGCAATCTGCTGCTGTTAAATAAATGTAGTATATTAATATAAACACTAGTACACTATGAAAAAAAAATTGATAGAGATTAGTTTAAAACTAAAATGTAATTTTCAGATAGCTATTAGCAAATTCAAGAAGACATCTATTTTTATTACAATATTTCTCTCCACATAGCTGCTGATTGATTGTACAAAAATAATAGCTATTTTATTGTAGCTAATATTTTGCTGAAATTATTATTCAAATTTCATTTCTAGTATTAGCTAAATGGTGAGCTAATAATTGCAGTTCTACCAAGTAGCTTCTGTACATGAATATTGGTTTCATTCCCTAGATGTAAATAATAGCAAGTAGCTAAATTGAGTTTGCGCCCTCCTACAACAACACACACTGATCTAAAAAAATGTTTCATTGATCAGAGCCAAGTAGCTAAAGCGCCCATTAGAAACTCTTAGCTAGCCACCAAGCTCTATAAAAATAAAACGTGCCACATCCAAGATTTCTGTAGCTAATAAAAGAATAATTCCTTAAATATTTCATTAATATCTAGCTATGTAAGGAGCAAACAGCACAAAAATAGCTACAAGTTAACCTAATCATCATTCAATAATTTCATAAAGAAGTAACCTTGTTATAGTGTTCAGTATATTCATCGGTAGCTTCTTCAGCTATGATGTCCTCAATAGCATCATCATGCACTGCGGTTTCCTCTGGTTCACGTTCATTCTCAATAGTTTTAACCGGCTTAGTTGGTACAGCATCAGGTCCAAGCTTGGCAATGAGCTTCTTATTTTCATACTCCACTTTTTTCTTTTCCTGAAAAAAAAATCCATGTAAATAACCAAGGTATGCTTGCAGCTCACAATAGGTGCTGCAATACAAGATAGAATGGTCAGCTACTACTAGTGCAATCTGGTTGCCTATGTTTTCAATTGGTTCTAGCATTGATAAGAGCGATACCCCACAGTTTCCTTGCACTTAGGAATAACTCGAAGAGTAAGTAGTCAGTGTCAAACAAAGTGAAAGTAATAAAACATTGAAATGATTGAATACAGGTGAATATAACCTCTTGATTTGGTTATCAAACTGAGGTCATTCATTACCAAAAATAAAAAATAACCCCCTCCCAACACCCCTATATATATCAAATCTAAAAAAAAAATCATGATACTTGGCAGCAGCCTTCTTTTTTGTTTTAATTGATATCAGTTGGGTTAAGTAAACATCTTCCAATCAAATCAATCCAAGTAACAATGCAAAAAGCAAGTGGATTTTTTTTTTCAATGCTAAGCATGGCATGGCAAATGGGTAATTGCAAGTAACAACAGCTGGAGAAAACTAGAAAATGCTGACTAGACCATCTCCACTATTGGGCTCCACTGTTTTTTCAATATTTGACCAAATTCAGCCTCACTAGTCTTCCACACAGGGTATATAAGTCTCATGCCTTAAATTTCTATAAATAGTTAGGGTGGGTGAACTCTCTGCTTCAACCAGCCTTGTTGCATGGACTGTCATGAGTCCATACTGATAAATGCAGTGATGGAAATTTGACATTTCTGACATTATGTTACTCGCAGGAGGAGTGCCAGAAATCACCTCTGATTATCTATCAGGGGTGATCATCTATCAGTGGATGGTTTTGAAAAATAGAGTGAGCAAAATGACTCCTTAAGAATCAGGGATGGTCTATTTTTCTGGAGTAAGGTTGTTCTTCTGAAGATCTTCTGAAGGACTAGGCTAGGAGTGGAACACGTTGAATAGATAGCACTCTGAATCATATTTTTTCTTCATCTTTCTCTGAATTGGTCTGCAGAATTTAATATATAGTTAGATAGGAATAATAAGGAATTTGTCTCACAGATTGCATAAGATTTCATTTGAAGATCATTTAGTAATAGATATCTCGACAGAAAATGACAAATTCAGGTCGGATTGCAGAAGATGGCTATTGGGAAGGATATCTCAGGAGACAATCTGTGACACAATCAGGGAATTATTTGTAATAAAATTGGTAAGCAGACAGCAAGCTATTCTCATATTCATCAACAAATACTGGATAAAACTTGGTTGATAAAGAAGTTCCAGGTATGAATCCACCAGATTATAGTGACTTCACTGTCAACGGCAGCAATTTGTTTCATCCATTGAGACTAAGATAATAATCTGAGCCTTATATATAGATACATATATATATATATATATATATATACATATATATATATATATACATATATACATATACATATATATATACATATATATATACATATATACATATACATATATATTCATATATACATATACATATATATATATATACATATACATATAAACACATATAGCTACATATATACACATATACACACACATACATAAATATATAGCGTCGACCGGGGTGACTCCCCACGGTCGGAAACACGGGGTGACTGCTCGCACCCCCCTTTTGGGCACCAAAACATCCGAAATGTCACCGTTTGACTACAGGGCTTGAAAGAGCAGGTCTTTGTTAGTGAGTATCAGTTACTTGTAGAAATTCTATGCACGCACAGAATTGATTGAAAATCGTCTAAATGAAGGTGTGTTTTTCAGGTCCCCAAAAATTTTGGTTTGGAAAAATTGACGTTCTGCAAACTTGGATGCGTGTAGAGTTTCCATTGGATTAGGGCCAAATTTGGTGGTGATACTCGGAATATAGTGCAGTTCGTTGCGTAGAAAGGATTTTGGGAAAAAATGTAATCTTTTGTAGATATATACAAATATACAACTGAGGGGGGTCACCCCAGGTGAAAAAAAAAATCTGGTGTGACTCCCCGCACCTATTTTGTTATTGAATATTTTTGTTTTTCTTCAATGAAAAATAATCAAATGCAATTCTACACACATATGACATTTGGAAGTAAATGACCCACAATAATGACACCACAGCTAATTTCAATATGCGTAACTAATTTTATAATGACCCGATGTTTTCAACACATGGTGACAAGTCTAGGCCTAAGTGTTAACTTATGTTTAATGACCAGGAACAATATTTTTCATCACATTTTCATATCAAGATAGCAATCCATTACCTAGCATGACTTGTATTCATGTTAATGGAATAAGTTTGCTATAGAATTGACAAAATACATTTTTTAGATGTTTTATCGTATTATTAAAAATATCATTTTTTCATAATATTTGCTCATTTACTGATACTTTAGGGTCATAATTAGTTTAGGATGTGGAGAAATGACTTCCAGTAAAGTTAGATTGCAATTATTGAAGAAAAACTGTTTCACGCGGCGAAATCGGGAAAAAATCCTTCGACAGTCGGGTATGACGGCAGCAAAAGACAAGCATCAGAAACACCTGTCACAGACGTAATATTTTACGTAAAAATTTATTTTGAGCAACTGATATATACTAATATAGGCATGCTCTATCTATTGGTACTCTCAAACTTTCAGTTTGCGTTTCAATTATTGATATATGGGGGGTGCAGGGAGTCACCCCTTTTGGTGCGGGGAGTCACCCCCGATTAGGGGTTGTAGCTCGCCGCACAGTTTTTTGTATATAATTTTTTTTTGGTTTACCATAGAATGTTGAAACTTATGGTGCTCCATGGTCATAAAAGTAGCTATACACACCGTAAATAAGAAGTTTCTCGGCCGCGTATTTTTTGAGTTATTTCAATATAAGCGCAAAATGCGGGGAGTCACCCCGGTTGATGCTATACAATGTTATTCTTAACACATAGCTATGTCAATTGGAAATTGTTTTATGACAAGAAAAAATGTAACCGTAGCTAATTTCACAATGATATGTTAATACAGCAGGGTGGCAAGTCTAGACCGAGGTGTGAACTCTCCTTCCCAATGTCATCATATAAGCTGACAATACTGTAACTAGTAAGATGTTTGCATAACCTAGCAAGCCTTTGCCAGATTGCACAATTTGGCAGGCAGCGCACGCGAACATTGATAAGAAATATGTGATGCGCACGTGAAATGTTTAGATGAAGCGCACGTGAAGACACCTTTCAAAATATTGCACGCAAAGACAGTACATCGCACGTAAACAATTCTTCAAAAATATTTGTTGTGCTAAAATTTCATGCACGCATTTTCCTCCATTGCATATTAATTCAAGCTGACACTGAGATTCCTGACCACTGCGCATCACCATCATTGAAGAACTACTAATCTCTGTGACCGAACAGTCCGGATCGTCATCAGTTACTGAGAGAAACGAACAAAAACCAATATCGCATTTTTTTGGTGGGAGAATAAAAAATTGACGATTCACAATACAACGGGCAAGATCAGTCAAGTCAAAGCGCATCAGCGTTTGGTATGAATGCAACAATAGCTAAACTATAATATTGAATCACACCCTGCATGGTTCGAACGACAATTCAACATTACTGCATTTTGACAATAGATGAAAACAAACACAGACCTCACACACGTTATGTAAACAAGTTTGCTGCAACATTCATGGAAGAGACAGAGGAGTGGAAGTGCAAATTAAGCATTGTTAGTAATGGCAATTTTTAATAAGAACTGACAGGTATTGTTCATTATAATTTATAACTACCATAAGAAAGAGTATCATCTAAATGTTACATTCTGTTCTGTATGACGCCTAGTTGGTGAAAGACGCTTACGTCTATGTGCGGTCATGTCAAGCTCTACACACATGTAATTCTGCAGTTTGTTACGCGGGGCTCGCACCTCTAGCTGTCCGTTTAGTATATATTTGTCAGTGTCTGTGGTAGTAGCGCATGTAATTCTATAAACATACTCTGCAAGCGCACGCAAGGGTCTAAATATGCCGATCTCAGTTTCTGAGGCGCACGGCTGGTTCAGTTCTTAATATTCGGCAATGAAAACGCACATAATGTTCTCAACCCCATGCCCAATTGTGCAATCTGGAGCCTTTGTTTTCATTCATTAGAAATTTGTTTTCAAAAGAAATTAAAAAATCTCTACTTATACTCTTTGTATTGTGTTTTTACAAAGGTTGTTATAACATAGTGTAGGACTTGCCCTAACAAAACTCACTTTTTAATAAACTCAGTCCCTGAATTTTCTGCTGTGGGTTATTTCTTCTTTTTTATTTTCTGCATGTATACCAAGTGTACCTAAAGCTAATATATAATATTCTTTCATCAAATGGCACTTGGGTCTTATTATTTCAGAGGGTGGGGAAATGACTGTACACACCTGTACTTCCTACACATGAACTTTCTATAATGTGATGGCGTCAACTTGGGTGACTACCCGCATTTTCGTCATACTTTGAAATGAATCAAAAAGTATGAGGCGGAGGAACTTCATATTTACGGTGTTTATAGCTCCTATTATGACCATGAAGCACCATAATTTTCAACATTCTATCGTCAACCAACCAAAAAAAAGTTATAAATAAGAAACCGTGTGGCAAGCTACAGCCTTTAATCTGGGGTTATTCCCCGCATCCTGCATTCCTGCAACCCCCATACATTAATAATTGAAACGCAAATTAAAAGTTTGAGAGTTCCAATAGAAAGAGCATGCCTATATTAGTATATACCAGTAGCTTAGAATTAAATTTTACATAAAATATTACGTCTGACAGGTCTTTTCCATGCTGATCTTTTGCTGCCGTCATATCTGGTCCAATAAATTATTTTTTTCAGATTTCACTGTGGGAAAATAGGTTTTTCTTCAATAATTGTGTTCTAAAATTTACTGGAAGTCATTTCTCCATATCATGAACTAATTATGACCTTAAAATATCAGTAAATGAGCAAATATAATGGAAAGTTTTTTTTAATAATACGATGATAAAACAAGCAGAAAATGTGTTTCTTCAATTCTATAACAAACTAATTGCATTGACATGAATACAAGTCATGCTAGGTAAGGTATTATAATTTTGATATAAAAATATGATCAAAAATATCGTTCCTGGGCGTTAAACATAAGTTAACACTTAGGCCTAGACTAGTCACCATGTGTTATAAACATTGGGTATTATAAAATTGATTCGCATTTAGAAATTAGCTGTGGTGTCATTATCGTGGGTCATTTACTTCCAGATGTCATTATATGTGTGAATAATTGCATCTAATTACATTTTATTGAAGAAAAATGAAGATATTAAGCAACAAAATATGGGCGGGGAATCACCCCCAATGGTTTTTTCCCCTGGGATGATTATCTACATTTGTATATTTGTATATATCTACAATAGTTAATATTTATTTTCAAAATCTTTCTTACCCAACAACTAAAACATATTTTCCGTATCACCACCAAATTTGGCCCTAATCTAATGGGAACTGCAGTTGGGACACAATGAACTTGATCTTAGGGTGCGGTTTGTTGGAGTGGAAGTGCAATAAACTTTGAAGTCAAAGGTATGAAATAGGGGTGGTTATTATCATATTATATGTCTAGTAATCAGATTTGTTTCTTACCCTTGTTTCTTAGCTCTGCAGCCACCAAGAACTCAGCATACCCAATCGTCAGGTGCATCAAGCCAAGAGAGGTCAGCACAGACGTGCATGCCAGCACCTACAAGGACTCCGCAGAACAACAAACACCAAACAGGCATCAACAGACACAACTACATCCAAATAGACCAGCAAGAAACCTCTGATCTGCTGTTGATCTAGCCCTCCGGAATCCGAACAGTCTGGAAGAGAGGAGCTGGTAAGACTCAAAATAGTCCACCAGCTCAACAGCAACAATCCTCTATCAATTTGTAGCAAATAGAGGTGAGGCTAACTTGAGAATAGTTGAGGGGATCATATCTAGATTTACTTTTAAAAATTGGAATCACCATATGAAATCTTCCATGCATCAGGGAGCACTCCACTCTGCAAAGAAAGGTTACAAATTATAAAAAGAGGCTGTGTCAATTGCACAGCACACTCCTTCAGCAACTTAGGGTGGAGTCCATCCATGCTCATTGCTGAACTAACATTGAGCCCCGCCAAAACGTCATGGACATTCTTAGACCTTAAGGCAAACTAGCTCATTTTGCCATCAAATAACTGGAAAGGAGCAGGATTGGGTGGAACATCCTCTCTATATAGCTATGTCAGAGAAGGCAGATGATAGAAGCTCAGCCATCTCCAGTGGATTGTAAACCATCTGTCCACCTGCATTACAAAGTGGTCCAACCCCAGGACAACCTTTCTTCTTCCTTTGTATAAAAGCATGGAACAGCTTTGGGGAGTCACTATACCATTGCATAAGGTATCCCTTGTACTGAGATCAGCTGAACAAAGCATGATTTTGAAACTGACAGTTGAGATCAAGAGAGGTAGGTAGTGACTCTAAAGTATTTTGATCATTTCTGCCAAACCTTCTTGAAATCTTGTACTCATCCCAAGCATTTGTTCTCCTCACCTCCAACCTGTGGGGAGGCCTCACAACCATGGTACTCTAGGAGAGTATCCAGCAAGAGGTACATGTGAGTCCATCAGACTCCTCAGTATAGTGAAGAATACTATATGCCTCACAAACACCCAGGTAAACGAATTCAAGAGGCCAATCAATTCTTGATGCTTAGGAAATAGTGCCGTAGTTACCCCGGTGCCAAGAATACTTATGAGCTTGGTGTCTTGCACCATCGGGCTCCAAGACATTCACTGACAAATAATCACAAATAACCGGCGAGTGAGCACACCTCGGAGAAGGAGCTAAAACAACAACATCCATAACACGATCTGGCTTGCTTGTAAAACATAAATCCAGTATGTTGCTGGACAGAAAAGTCTGCTCCCTCACCCACTAATGCAAGCCACAAGATGCAAAGCAATCCAAAAACAGTTGATCTGTCAAGTTAACATTCTCTTCCTGCACCAACCCATCCAACCACTTCACCAAGGGCAGGTGAAATCCCCCAACATAACCACTTCACAACCAACACAGAAATCAATAATCAAACTTATCAGATCAAGATTTTCCTGATCACCATATGAGTCATGGTGTGCTCTTGTCTAAAATGAAGTTTTCAAGTGTTAATAATTCATTGCTGGACTGGATCTCAGCCTTTCTCCCTGGAAAAATAAAGTTTTTTGGCAAATAGCAGATTAAGCAAACCAGTTAATATGACTAGTAGTGTTACTCAAGGCTCTGTCCTTGGGCTGCTGATATTATTGACCTACATTCATCAAGTCTCAAGTAGTCTTGCATGCAAGTTCGGCAACATCTGGAGAAAATTACAAATTGTGCATAAGATACTCACAGAACACACTGAGCTTGCTGTTCAGGGTGTCCAGTCACTCCAGAGTGAGTTCAATTCAGTCCACTATTTTATAAGGTCATGGAATCTTTGATTTAATTCAGACAAGTGTGTAGTGCTGTGCTTTTATAAATGTTGCATTGATTTTGATGCTCTGGTTCCAGTAAACCAGTACTTCCTGCAAGGTACAGCATTAAATTTGTCACAGCACATAGAGAATTTGGTGTCAGTGTGGATTCAAGTTTCATAATTCATGACACTGCATTATCTTGGAATTTGAGGTTGAACTCAAGTTAGTGTGTGGTGGTGCGCTTTAGTCGGGGAAACACTGATGTGCTAGACTTGGGAGATGCTGCGATGCACAGAGTGAATGGTGTGCCTCTGTCATTTGATGAATTGCATAGAAACCTTGGAGTTATTGTGGGCAGCAAGCTAAGATTTCATTAGCATTTTCTTTATGTTGTTCAAAAGGCATTGGGATTAAGCACGTAACTTGCTTAGGTCAACTGTAAAAAAAAAAAATGACATTATGTTGTTCTTATTCACAACCCATGTGCATCCAATTCTTGGTTATTGCTGTTGGTTACTGCTGTCACCATGTGTTATAAACATCTGGTCATCATAAAATTTGTTACGCATTTTGAAATTAGCTGTGGTGTTATTATTGTGGGTCATTTTTTCCTTCAGATGTCATTATATGTGCAAAAAAATTACACTTGACTACTTTTCATTGAAGAAAAACGGAAGATATTCAATAACAAAATTGGTGTGGGGAGCCACCCCCAATCATTTTATCACCTGGGGCAACTCCCCGCAGTTGTATATTTGTATATATCTACAAAAGTTAACATTTCTTCCAAAATCCTTCCTACACTACTAACTACATCATATTCTAAGTATCACCACCAAATTTGGTCCTAATCCAATGGGAACTCTAGCCACAGCATCATGGTTTGAGGAACATTGATTTTTCCAAACCAAAATTATCAGGGACCTGAAAAACACACCTTCACTTTGACAATTTTTCCTAAATCCTGTGTGGATAGCAAATTTCTAGAAGTAGCAGATACTTACTAACAAAGACTTGCTTTTTCAAGTCCCATAGTCAAATAGTGACATTTCCACCATCTTGGTGACCAGAAGAATGGGGGGGGGTCACCCTGTGTTGCCAACCACAGGGAATTACTTCGGTCGACGCTAACTGATCAATGATCAAAATTGTCCATGACTATTGAGGACAGTTGACTCGAGAGTTTTCTCTGATCTCTGTCACTGATACCACTCATATTTTTCTTAATTCTATTTGAATGATGAGCAGCAGCTGGCACTTCACATTCTTAAGTAGCATTGGTGCACCATCTCCTCAACCTGGTGACATAAAAACTCTGCAAGAGAAACGATTTTAGGCATAGTCAAGTAAAACCATGCAAAGGAAGCGTGCAGCAGCCGCCACATCCTTGAGGGGTGGAAATTTAAAAATCTATATGTACCCACTAGTACATTTCTCAGCAAGTTGACCAATTGTCCACTCCCTTCTTGGGAATGAACCTGTTGTCTGATTTTTTTTAAGTTAACACAGTTCAATCAATCTATAGATACGAGTTAATTTAAAAAATGCATATCGCAAGAACACAATACATTACCCTGCCGTAATAGGACTGATGCACTTACTCGTCTCTTAGTAACTTTAAATTTCTTGAAAAGCTTCATTCGCTTTTCTTTATTTCTGACATTGCTAACTTTTGAGATATCCATGTTGAAAATCACTTGATTTTACCCTCGTTGCTATGGAAGGATAATTCTACTTGTGACAACGATAGCTCAAACCTTGTAACTAAACACGCCGTGTCTACTAAATATCGTATGTTTCGTGTTACTTGCACAAGGTTAGGGGAGTAGTGGTATGACTGTGGGATGTCGTCAATGAGAACCCATGTAAGGCGCGTGACCTTAGTAAAGTTGCGATGTAATAATCACCAGCTGATAAAATTTAGCATCAAGAACATGCATAAAGACCAACACAACGCAACTACACAATCGGTTCCCCCCAAAGATGATATAGTTATAAAGACAATCACACAGAGCACTTCCTCTGTATTTTCACCAGAGAAAAATAATTATGTGATGTCATCTAAAGAATTAATAATGCTTCCAGTAGATTATACTGTTTTCAACTAATCTTTACTGAAAAAAATGTTTCTTTCATTTTTTTTTAATATTTACAGCATTTCCTGTATTGTTTCGTACAAAAACGAATTCAAATGAGTGAGGCGATTATCAGTTTGTGGAAGCGATTTTTTGTTCTTCGACATAATCAATTCTTCAACTTTGTGGGATGAAAACCACTTTGTTATTATGTTTACAGTTTACATCGACAAATATCAATGGACTAATCTATTTGAAAAAAACGACTAAGAACATGAAGAACAGGTATTAATCCAAACAGTTAGCCTTATGTAACACAATCCTACGTTCTAACATAATGTGTTCTATTGCCCAAATAAGATACGCCCAGGTGGTAGTCAATCAATTTGATTTTAACTGGCTATAATTAAATCATATGCTAAAGACTCACCAATCATTCGACGATCGTTACTCCACCCCTCCTCAGGCACACAATCGCAAAGCCATCAAACCAGGTGCTTTCAAGCTTTTGTCTCTACTACCGACACTTGTACCTATGGTAATAATGACGCTGATTGAAACCATCATGGGCATAGATATACAACTTAATCTAATAGAAATATGAGTAATCAGCCAGGGGGGTAAAGCAAACGAGTCAAATCAGGAAGCACATTCGAAATATTTAGTTATATGCTTGTACTCTCCTCCACATCAGCTATCATACAATTCACTTCTTGTGATTAATGTTATTTATTTTTGAATTAAGGTATCAAATTTCAGACCATTGTATTAACTTCTATCTTAAATGTGTCGTAGATGTAGTTTTCCATCTGGTGGCTGGAATTCCTCTGCACGTCAACTTGCTATCAAGTAGTGCGTGACTCCAGCTAAAAGTCCCCGGCGTATACTGAAAGGAACCATTTTTTTCATCAACAAGGATTTTTGGCGCCAGCCAATCAGCGCCATGAGCGGCATCAATGAGTGGACGCAAAGCCAATCAGCATTTGCGAAGCGACTCAGGGATCTTGAAATTCTAAGTTCAGGATAAAAAGGAGAGTCTTTAAATTAGGCATTACAAAGAAATTGTAGTAATATTTTTCGCTCAATAATAGTCTTAGTTAAGTGGAGCAACATCTGGACACTTTAAAATGTAGGGAGACAAGTTTTGCATTGGATAGCGAATAATCAGCACAGCCACATGAGCAGTCTGCCCCATCTGGCTGTAGCCAATCACGCGTCGGCACGGCCAGAGGCTCAGGCCAGACCTTCGGTCAAGCCTCATTCAGCCTCCATCAGAGGCAGCAACAGGTTGTACCCATGGTAATTTTCCATGTCCAGTGCACCATGCACTCATGTTTTTTGCTCGACCAGAGCCGTTAATCGTTTATTACCTGAGTTAGTTTTTTGCTCGATCAGTGTCGTCGATCGTTTGGTTTGGCTGAGTTTAGAAGAAATAAAAGAGCACCCATATCTAATCACTTCACTTGAAAAATTGTCGAAAATTTCGGGCAAGTCTATGCCCCTCCTCAGCGACAAAGTTTAGAAAACAAAAAGGAACCTAAAACTGTAGGACAAGAATAAATTTGATTAGAAAAACAAAAACGAGAGCACACATCCTACCAAGCAACACGATCTTGAAGCCAGTAAAGAAACTTTTCTATGCAGAGTCTATATATTGGGTTGAACATGGAGAAGGTAAATGATTCATTATGTGCCTGTGGGAATGAAGTAGTATATTGCGGGTAACTGAATCAACCGAACAGACACCTGGCATTGCTTTTGTATTAGGTAACTTCTTGATTAAACTTGACTCTATCAACAATTTTTCCGGTTTCGAATTGGATTTAAAAACTAGTTTAGTCGAATTCCAATTTATACAATGGTCAGTGTCTCTAACATGACAGAATATTGCACTGTTAGTTCTAACATATCTTACATTGTTCTTGTGCTCCATGACACGTACTGACATAGATCTCCCTACCTCCCCCACGTACACCTGATCACAACCACCACACGGAACAACATAAGTACCACAAATTAGATCATTTAGTAGCTTAGGTTTGGTATGGACAAGTTGTTATTTCAAAGAATTGCAAGTTATAAGAATAATCGTGGTTTTAAAGCTTTTAAATAGAGGTCGAATTGAACAAGTTGCGGATATAGGGCAGGACTCTATATTGAACCCAACAGTTAGGCTCTGCATAGAAAAGTTTATTTACTGGCTTCCAGATCGTGTTGCCTGGTAGGATGTGTGCTCTCGTTTTTTGTTTTTTAACCAAATTATTTTTGTCCTACAGTTCTAGGTTCTTTTTTATTTGCTAAACTTTGTCGCTGAGGAGGGTCATAGACTTGCCCGAAAATTCCGACATTTTTTTAAGTAAAGTGATAAGATAAGGGTGGCTTTTTTATTCCTTTTATTAGACTTTCCTCGTGAGTGAGGTATTCTTTCTGTACAGCTGAGTTTAGTTTTTTTAAGAAATTCTACAAGTTCTACAGCAACTGTAAGCAAAGTGTTCCTTTTTCTCTTCTTGTCCGCCAGACTCACCACAGCGACAAAGTATTTGTCGCCTCTCCTGTCCTGACCCAGAGTGACAAAAATTCTCAACCAATATGATAGGAGACTACTTCATCAATTGGCATCCATTTTTCAATATCATGTGTAGGATTAAACTCTGCGATAATATTCTCGCCCCATATTGTTTGGCCGTGATAACATTTATCTAATGATCATTTAACGTAATCAGTCATCACGTTCACTGTTTTTTTCTATTAAATGGCTCTTTTGATCTTTCACGTGGTGCTACAATTTTGAATTGCATTATATCAGATCTTACCAATAAACTAAATTTACACATGAATTCTCTCGTAATTCTGTGATGTGCCTGTTTTACTGCGGCACTCAACGTAATTAAAAAAAAACAAAAAACCATTGGGCTTATTTTACTTTGAATAAGTGCAAAATTAAATTCAATGAAATTAAATGCATCAGCCACCGGTTGTCCTATATAATCCTAGTGTGGCTGTGCATGCAAAAGAATTGACAATTATACATCAATAACGCAACCTATCATGTGTGGCTGAAAATTGGCCTGAAATATTAATAATAGGTCAACATGTCAAAAATTTATGTCTTGGTTTTCTCCTGTGGCTCTCGGCTGGGGAGTTGCTCCATTTGACAGGAGAATGGTGGATGGAGCCTAGCGGGGAGAGAGAGGAAAAGACGTTATGAATATTGTACTTACAATT
>SDVV010003190.1:0-21718 GCA_016164225.1 Gammarus roeselii | reverse complement strand
TGCTTCTTGGCTGTCATTCTAGATTGAATATGTGGCACATTATTTCCCTTTGCACCTAATCTTGAACTGTTCTTTGTATTCTGCACCGCCAATGAGATTCTCTCGCTAACCTATGTATTTGGACACAATCAATCTGCCAATCGGCAGATTGACGCAAACGCCTGTGCCAATCGGCACAGGCGTTTGCGTCATAGGGCCCGGGAAGTTGGACAAGCGACCGCACCACCGCCACTCGCTGCCGCCATTGGCCCAGACCACGGTCAATGAGCGGTACCGCTGGTGTCCGCAGCCGCTGCCGGCCGCTCTCAAACCAAAACCCCCCTTCAAAAATTTGTTCGTATTCTCTTTCGTTTTTCGACGTAAGAAATCTTACTCATCATCATGTCTGGTCGCGGAAAGGGCGGTAAAGTGAAGGGAAAGTCCAAGTCCTGTTCCTCCAGGGCTGGTCTTCAGTTCCTCGTAGGCAGGATTCACCGTCTGCTCCGTAAAGGCAACTATGCTGAGCGCGTCGGTGCTGGTGCCCCCGACTACCGACCTGCCGTCATGGAGTACCTCGCTGCCGTCATGGAGTACCTCGCTGCTGAGGTCCGCGAGCTTGCCGGCAACGCGGCTCGTGACAACAAGAAGACCCGTATCATCCCCCGTCACTTGCAACTGGCCATCCGTAACGACGAGGAGCTCAGTAAGCTGCTCTCCGGTGTGACCATTGCCCAGGGTGGTGTTCTGCCCAACATCCAGGCAGTTCTCTTGCCCGAGAAGAAGTAAATTGATTTACTGCTCTCTCTGCTTTACATCGGCTCCTCTAGGAGCCACAAATCTCTTACGAATCTTTGTCCATGTCATGCTTTACCGATACCACGCCTAGGGAAAAGTTTTTAATCTATCAAAGTGAGTTAGTTGCGTGCACTTTTAGAGCAGGCAGTGACCTCTTCGACTAGAAATGTTTAACGGCTGAAACTGGAGATGAGTCGTGATGCTATCAGGGAAATAAAAGAACGGCCATTCGCAACGCTCAACCTCATCACGATAGCCCTGTTTTATTTCTAACTGAAACGACGTCCCCATGGCCTGGAACTGATGAAGTGCGTATCCAAAAAAAAAAAAATGCATTTGACGTGTCAATTTGGATGTTCAGGTTGCAATTCATCAAACCAATCCTGAGCTGCTCTTAAGGCACTTTTTATTAGACCAACCGGACGCTTATTGTTACATATTTCATGAAATAGTCACTTTTCCAATCTTATATAAAAGAAAAGATACACGACTCCAATTGTCAACTTTGGAACAGGTTAATGTATAATCGACGGGGTACAAATAACCATGTCACAAGGTAAGTCAGTCGATGTCAAAGGGAGTGTCACGATGAACATGTTCTGTTTAGCATAAAAGTTCAGCTTACACTCAAGGAATATAGTCACATACCCTAGAACCTTGAGTGGGGACGTTGCAAGCCATCATCCTATGCTTATCCAGAGTTCTAAAGTAGATTTCAAAGTCTACTTGAAAGCATTCTAATTCGTTTCTCTAGGTATCTGGATACCTTTTGTAATGGCTGTAGATGCATTTCTTTATGGACAAACATTCACACGCAAATACTTACTTGGCCTTGAATCTGACTGTAATAGTCCACTACAGGGAGCTGTTTCCTGTTTGAAAACAAACCGAAATAGCCTATTATTAATTGGTCGCTTACTTTCCTTGATGAAAAATGGGCACTCAAAGGAAAGTTTGGGCAGTTGGTGACATATTTTTCAAGCTTCTACCCCGTAGCGTGTGCCGTTCTTGCAATATTTGCAAGTGTTTAGACTCGCCATATGGCCCATGGTAGATGCCGATTGGGGAAAAACAAAAAACCTTGGGGTGCCAATCAAACCAACAAAAGGAATAGGTGTTTGTTTTTCCCTTCTGTTGCATTTCCGTCCCGCCCTTTGCATCAAACGGCGCAGCTCAGAAACAGCAGGCGGTCTCGTATTTTCCGGCTCTTTGTTTATCCCTCACGACGGCGACAAACGACATTGGTGGCTTTGAACCATAAACAAAGCTAGACTACCCAAACACGGAGAATATTGGAAGCAGCAAAGACGACGCATGCACGCACGGCAGTCGGATTGTTTTTTTTCGTGATAAATCACGGGATGGCATTAAAGGGTCCATCCTCCTCCACCGGAGCTCTCTCGTAGCGCGGGATTCCTAGTATTCTAGTTTCTTTTTGGTTCTCGACGCGTCATCAGGGGTTACGCTACAGGTAAGTAGCGAAAGAAAAGATTTGCTTTATGATTTAAGATTCAGAAAAATATCTCCAATGTCCATTCTCCCCACAATCATTGTACGCAAATTGATTTGAAAGTATCCACTCAGAAGAAGTTCAATTCCACGTGAACAAATAAATCACTTATAGACGAAGTTTTCCTTCGGTATCACGTCAAACCGACTGACCTGCTGCTTACGACAAAACTTCACATAAACATTAGGGCGACAGATTGCAATATTTCGTAATATATTTGGTGGACCTGAGAAGGTCCGAATATCAGAGTCAGTCGAATGAGCTGTTGTTGTTTGACTGACGTTCCTTGGAGAGCAGAGTGCTTAACCTCCGAATTTGGACAGGGTACGTCCCTGCCTCTTGAGAGCGTAGACCACATCCATAGCGGTCACAGTCTTCCTCATGGCGTGTTTGGTGAAGGTGACGGCATCACGGATGACGTTCTCAAAGAAGACCTTGAGGACACCACGGGTCTCTTCGAAGATGAGACCAGAGATACGCTTCACTCCACCACGACGAGCTAGATGACGAATGGCGGGCATGGTGATACCCTGGATGTTATCACGAAGAACCTTGCGATACCTCTTGGCGCCTCCCTTTCCGAGTCCCTTTCCTCCTTTGCCGCGTCCAGTCATGATTGCTGCGTGTGATTCAACAACAAAGCCGAAACAGTGGTCCCCGGCGGCCGCTGCGGACGTTTTGTGTGAGCGAAAACGGTCGGCCGGCTCAATGGTGGCAGGCTGTCGTATGAATAGCGTGGCTATTCATACTACTGCTCCTCAACGAACAAGGCTGTGAACAGAGGAGGAAAGGTCTAGAAAAATTTTCTGCCCCCTTGGGCTGGAACCTACCTCCTCTTGAAGTTAGAGTTGATTGCTTGAAGAAGACCCGGACCGTCCACGGACTACTCACCGGAGGTGTCGGCTGCGAAGCCGGCACCTCCTTGCCTCTTCCACACCACTCCGCTGCATCGTCGACCTGCTGAAGTTCCCCGGATCTTCAATCGGCGGTGACGTAAGCATTCTACAACTTTCTTCTTATTTCCTGTGTTCTTTCTTACGTGCCCGTCTGTCTGTTCATTTCGTCGTCCGTTACCTCGGTTGGCGCCATGGCGTTCCCTCGCATCGAGGGCGCCAGCCAACCGGGCTCTGAGTGCGAAGAATTCTCATTCGATACCCAACAGCAGCCCTTTCCGGGTTATGGCGTACGTACTCCTGTTTTCGACCAACCCATCGTTGTCCCAAAAATTTCTCGCACCAACTTGTCCGCTCGACTACCTACCGCCTCCGCACGTGCTTCAAATACTACGTCTGTCCGTAACTCACGTCCCCCATCTGGCTCTGCTCGACCAAAACTGCATCGTCTAAACCTACGTCTGATCGACCCGCGTAAGAAAACCACCCTCTCCGATGTATTTAACTGTGCTTCCGGTAAACTTTTGGCCCCTCTGACCCGTCTGTTTGACTCAGGAAACGGCTTTTACGCCGTCACTGATGACGTCACTTATATCGATAAGCTCCTCACTGATCGTGACTTCAGCGAATTTGCTAAAATCAATATCGAACCTGTCCTTCCGCAGGAAATCAAAGCAAAACGAACCATCTTTGTACGACAAGTAAACAGCTCCGTTGGCGATCATTCCCCTCAGGAGTTGAAAACCGAAATTCTCCGCTTGAATCCCTGGGCAAGAATCAATGAAATAATTAAAATCAAAGAATACACCACGTCTTCAAAATCTTTTGCTCAGACCTAAACACCGCTTCACGGATACTAACTGATGGATTCATTGTTTTCTCAACTAAAATTTCCTCATCTCAGTGCGAGCAAGAACAATTTACTCACATCCTGATATGTTACAAGTGCTACAAATACGAAGATCATCCGACAAAAGAGTGCAAGCAATACTTTGAATCGTGTTCTGAATGCTCCCAGCGGGTCAATACGTACAAAAACTTCCCTTCTTCCGAAAAACGTTGCCTAAATCGCCCGTCCGACAATAACTCTCACAGAACTTAAGCAGCTAAATGTCCTTACCGTAAGACAACGATTACCGAGAAATGCACTAAAACAGCCGCCGCAAAAAAGACCGCACAATCGAAATCATACGCTGACATCGCGAAACAGGTCATAAAAGAAACCAAAGCCGAAAGTCGTCCGACGAGCGTTGTCAAGCTTACTAATGGAACCCATCTCAAACTTACTGCTCTCATCCTAGAAGCTCATATCGCTAGCCTTTCAGGCCAATCATACAGCAAAATTTTACAAGACTCTCTTAAACTAAATTTCGATTTTGATGCCAAATTTCCCGATCGCGACTCGCAAACTCTTTTCAACCTCCATTTCAACCCGCCTATGACCGATATGACGAATGGAAAAGAAATGAACTTTGACTTTGCCGATCCGCCCTACGAACGCCCGCCACCGAAACGGGAGATAAGCCCATAGTGAAAAAAAAGATACAGACGTAAATCCACCGCTGATAACAGTCATGCCGAACCCAAACGCCAAGCCACCGAACCCGAGGAAGATCTCGAGAACGTCTGGACCAGTTTCGATATGGCCGAGTCCACTGGACTCAGACTAATTGTTAGTGAATCCGACCCAACGCCCTTGCCCGACAAACTCACTAACGAATTCGTGTCCAGAGCACTTTCCGAAGGCCGAATGAAATTCACCATAAGCCAGGAACACCAAATTTTATCCCCAAAATGATAGAAGAGGGCGCCATCGCCTGCCACCTAACTCAAGTATGCTCATGCAAACCAGCCCATTTTGCCAAAATGCCTTTTGGGGCACTCATCCCACAAACTAAAAAATATAGACACGACCGACCTGCAGCGACAACCGAAACCAAATCAGAGAGCTCAAAACGATTTGCGCTAGAATAGAATTGTTCAAAACAATGCTATTATAGTACTGACAAATGCATGCCTGCCCTGCTTCCGGCCACTTGTCCGACCTCCATCTGTCCGACCTAGAATGATCCTATGACCAGCAAATGTCTCCTCAAACCTATCCGTTTCCAATACCTTTTACTAAAAATCCTTGACAGGAACTCACCCCCTCATTGACCCCGTCCGGCTCCTGGGTTTGCGAGAGCTACCCCTGGTAGTTCAGTGGGCTGGGGAGCGGGGGCGGGCGGAGAGGGCCCTCACTCACTACTCTTTTCACCTCCTTCCTCGCCTAATTCCGCACTTACCATACAACGCAAGTCGTCTTTCATCTCCTAGACCTTTCCATTTCTATTTTTCTTCTTTCTAGGCCACTCTGTGCCCCCTTGCCCCATTTCTCTTACCTAGCGCCACCGTCCTCCTCCTCCGCAACTAATCGTCAGACTTGATTCGTGTACGAGGTAACAGCCGAGGTGTTCCCTCAGCGCAGCGTCAGGCCTTTGTACTCAGCTTGCTTCTTGGATAACTTGTGATCACGACCCGGACCTCCATCGACTCTTCACAGACTACTCTTGCAAGGTGTTCTCTTCACGATCGACGCCTCGCGGAAGCTAATGACTTGTGGGGGCAACGAAAGCCCCAAAGAAGGGCACTGCCCGAAGGTTATAACATGTGGGGGCCTGAAAAGCCCCGAAGACGGGCGATGCCCGAAGGTATTAGATTTTGGGGGCCTGAAGAGCCCGAAGACCGCTGAACGCAGAAGACTTACCTGACGGAGGAGGGGGAAGGTGGGGTAAGCATAACTTCATATTCTTTTTATTTTCTTTCATTTTGTTTTGTCTGTCTTAACTCACTTGTGGTCCTGAGCTGACTCGCGGCCTAGCAATGTCGTCGCTCCCTTGATCTTCGAGGGGGCGGCCTCAACGGCCGTGGGGTAGGTCTGGGCCTGCCCCTGCCCACATTTTTGTTAATCATGATCAACCCAGTGCCAGCCGTATGCAATCCACTGTCTCGTCTGTCTGTCCGCCTAAACTTCATAGATTGCAACTCCGTCTGATTGATCCTAAGAAAAAAAACTCCCGAACTGATATTTTTCAATGTGCCTTTGGTAAACTAAATGCTCCTCCCACCCGACTTTTTTTACGCAGTGACCGACGACGTAACGTACATTGACAAGCTTTTGACAGATCTTGCATTCACTGAGTTCGGTTCTCCCTCCTGAAATAAAAGCGCGACGTAAAATTGTTGGGAAACAACTGGACATTTCGGTGGGTGAACATTCTCCTGACGAACTCAAAACTGAAATGACGCGGCTAAACCCCTGGGCAAAAATTTCTGAGGTCATCAAAATCGAAGACTATTCGCATGTTTTGAAAATCTTTTGTGCTGACTTGAACACCGCTTCACGGATTCTGACTGACGGTTTCCTGGCCTTTTCGTCAAAAATTTCTCCGTCTCAATGCGAACAAGAAGAATTTACCCATATCCTCATCTGCTATAAATGCTACCGTTACGAAGACCACCCGACGAAAGACTGTAAACATGACTATGACTGCTGCTCGGAATGCGCCCAACAAAGGCATACTTACAAAGACTGCACCGCGACTGACAAAATATGTCTGAACTGCCCGACTGGTAATAATTTAAATAGAACCCTTGCTGCCAAATGTCCATGTAGGAAAAAGACGATTGAAGACAAAAACCTTAAGACCGCGACAGCTCAATAAACAGCTGAAACAAAACTTATACTGACATCGCTAAAGAAGAAATGAAGGGAACAAAAACCGAGACTAGACCAACCAACATTGTAAATCTGACCAACAAGACGCACTTGAAATTGACTGCCCTGATCCTTGAAGCCCATATAGCTAGCCTTACCGGACTCTCCTATGGCCAAACCCTATCTGACTCCCTAAAACGTAACTTAGACATAGATGCCAAATTTCCTGACCGTGATTCACAAAAAATCTTTAACCTGCATTTCAATGATCCAGTTGCTGACATGCTTGATGATAGTAGTATAGACTTCGACTTTGACGATGAGCCATCAGAACAAGCATCCGCCATATTCAAGGCCCCTTATCTTCCTAAGAAAGGCACTAAGATTCTTCGTTCACGCTCTACCTCAACATCCTCACAAACCTCCGACTCTAATCGCAAAGCCACAAATGAACTTGATAAAGACTTAGAGAGTGTGTGGAATAGCGACCGAATAACAGAGGGACTGACGACCACTACTAACCCGGCCCAGCACTTTGGACTAAGACTGATAATGAGTAATGCATGCCCGAACCCAATTCCAGACCCGTTCACGACCGAATTTATTGCCACTCATCTAGCCAGCAAGCAATTAAAATTTAGCATAACCTCCGGTGACCCAGACCAAGTTTACAAATTGCTGCGTGACGGCTACCTTGTCCCACCCCAAGAAACTCTTTTCTTTGCATCACCTGAACTTTTCAATTTCAGCCCCAGTTGCACTCCCACGATATCCACAACGAATAAAAAATCAAAGCAATCCCTCCTGCAATCAAACCTCAACTAGACAAACTTATAATTGTCCAACATAACGTGCGTGGATGGAATACAAACAAAATCGCTCTCTCAAACATCTACAAAAGACTTGACGCTGACATCCTCCTACTAAACGAAATATCACTTTTAAACAGAGACAAACCAAAGATTTCCACTACGACTGCCACTATATGAACAAAGAAAATCGACGGTTCAACGGCACAGCCATAGCGATACGGCGAAACCTTGAATACCGACTGCTAGACGACTTTGAGACCGATCTGCTGGGAATATCTATTTAAACGCGCCTAGGACCAATCACAATAGCGACTTTATACAGCCCACCCAACGCCCCATACTTGCACTTTATCGACTTTAATACCCTACTTCGCAGACCGGAACCTGTTTATTTCATTGGGGACTTAAATGCCCGACACCCTATGTTCCAAAATGCGAACAGCAACGCCGTAGGACGTAACCTAAGTACGCTGTACAAGCAGACACATGCAGATACGAAGGACTATTCTTTCCAACACTTCTACGACAAAACTCCACGACTTCCCCTGATATTGTTTTAACCAATAGACTTGCATTTCATAATCTTCACCTTCGACCAGGACCACTGACCACCTCAGATCATATACCCATTATGGCCGCCATAACTTGTAATCCCATTCAAATTCCGATCAAACCAAGAAAATGTATCCATCGTGCTAACTGGGATCAATACGCGGCCGATCTCTCTAACATCACTGTTTCTACCGACCCCAACCCGACTATAGAAGAAATAGATCAGACCCTAGATAACTGGACCGAAGCTATAATTAAGGCAGCCGACAATAACATTCCCACAATTGCATACCGTACAGTCCCCGGAATTGAACCTAACGACGAAATGAAGAGACTGCAAATACGTTATACTGCCGACCAAATTGCTTTAACGGGACCTTCACTCGAACTATCAAGATACATTGACGACCTGAAACGACTACTCAGAATAGAATACGTAATACTTAGGAACTTCACTTGGAACAATATCATAGACAACCTTGACATGAAAGACAACCCGACTAAATTCTGGAAGACAATCAAATGACTGCAAGGAAATAACAAACAACGAATGCCCTACATACGAGATCACGAGAATCACAAGCTGCACTCAGCAGCTGACAAAAAAAGACTCTTTCGAACTCACTGGGCAAAAATATTTTCAGACGAAGACGATCCAGACAATAACTTTAATGACGATTTCACTACTGACATCGAAACTCAGCTCGACCAAAAATTTCGAAACAATCAGAACTTACGATTTAGGAGACCTAGACCGACTGGGACCGGGATGCCAACCAATCTCTCTCAACGAACTAAACTCAACGATGACAAAATTTAAACAGAAAGCCCCTGGTCCAACCGGTATCACAACTGAACACTAAAAACATCTCCCACCTAACATGACCAAATATCTCCTATACATTTTCAATCACTTCCTATCAGCTGGATACTTCCCAGATAAACTTAAGCACGCCCAAATGATATTCATTCCAAACGATAACTCGTCCCAATATAACATTGCTAATTATAGACCTATCTCTCTCATCGACTTACACTCCAAATTACTGGAAAAAATACTAAACACAAGACTATCACTTCACCTCGAAAGCACCAACACGACTAACATCAGACAGCACGGATTTAGGAAACACAGAGGAGCCCACACTGCCTCAACTACATTCTACGAAACCCTTGTACACACACAAGCCCATAAACAATGCACCGACGTGATATTAAGGGATGTCGCCAAAGCCTTTGACAAGGTATGGCACACGGGACTAAAATTCAAGATCACTCAACTGAACTTACACCCATGCTTCACGAAAATACTTGCCGACTACATAACAGATCACACAGCTTAAATACACATAGACAACTTCACGGGTCCGCCCTTTTCCCTCAACAGTGGTGTCCCACAAGGTGCATGCCTATCACCTACACTTTACACATTCTATACACATGACATGCCGCATCCAATTCCATTTACCGACTACATTGCATTTGCAGACGACATCACTAAAATTACTTCTGGCAGATATAAATATAACTTCGCAGCAAGAACCACAGAACACGCTATTACCCAAATCAACTCATTTGAAAACAACTGGAAAATTCAGACAAATACCAGCAAGTTCAAAATTATTAACATATCACGCAGAAACACTCACGAGATCTACATAGGCCAGAACACTTACCAATACACTAATACTGGAAAAATTCTAAGACTAAATTTCACCTCGCGAGGAATCAAACCTCAGGTTAAATTAAGAAAAATCATCGCCTACGACAACCTGAGCAAACTGAACAGATTTAACATGCTATCAACCACAAACAAATTAAAACTATACAAATCACTTGTAAGATCAGCACTAATCTATCCAATCATACCGCTTAACACCCTTCCTAAAACACAGTTTTTAGAACTCCAACGCGTACAAAATAAAGCCCTCAGGTTCATCACCAACACACACTGGACGGAATTTCGCACCTCCAGATCACTTCACGAGCAATGCAATATTCAGCCAATTAACGTCGAGGTCCATCGCCAATCACAAGCACTGTGGAATAAAATGAGAATATTTTCATCGCAAATATATGAACAACTACTACACCCACCAGGCATAGTCACTCACTCAAATTACCCCAGCAGCAGTTTAATAGCCGAACGCCCTCCGCCTGACCCAATTTACAGCTGACTCCATTTCAAACTTGACACATGAACTGACAACTGACTGACAATCCTACCTTGTAACAATACCAATGAGACAAAATGGAGCTGCAGCTGCTTCAGGAACGGTTCAGAGGTTATGCGACCACTCTCTCAACGACCCCGCGGCTACCCTGTTGTGGCGGCAGTCTCTCGATCTCGAAATAAAACCCAAAACAACTAACTATCCAAAACATCTTATCTTCGACTGAATCCGCACCCGACAGGGTCGTCTGTCCGCTTTGCAAACCAGTATATCCACTTACTGTAAATAAACACACTGTGTGCCGACCGTTGCGAATATAGAATGATTGTATGCCGGCCGGGTGATCCAACACGTGTTATCACTTCTCTTAAACAGTTACTGCCATCTGTAGACATCTGACCTTCTCCGTACTCCGACCGAATACGACAGGACATGAATAAATAAAAATAATAATAATATCATAACTGCTGGAAAGGTCATCTGCCCATCTTAATTGCGAGCTATCTGCCCTTCTACGACCACGACATGACCTATAAAGAGAACTAACTGACACAACCAACTCCTACTAATATATCATGACACCTCAACACATTCAAAAATAAATGAATTATCGTATAATAAATCCCTGACGGAACTTCACCTTCAACAATCAAGCTCAATCTCTTTCCTCGCCACAAGACTCACTAACCATACGGCTTAGCCGTCTTTCCATCTCTCCACTTTCTTCAATTTCCATCTTCCTCTTCCATGGCCACTCTGTGCCCCCTTGTTTCTTTCTCTTACCTATCGGCACGGCCCCATCCCACCCCGTCAACTAACCGGGCCGCCGGGGGAACCGCCCACACACTAAGATGTCTCGATTTGGAAAGATCTATTTACGCCTCAACGGCAACCGACAGCCACCCGATAGATCCGAGATTTTTCAAATGGTACAGCAGCAACTGAAACTTCCACTCACAGGTCTGAGGCCGGTGAAGAATGGATATAATGCATTTACCGAGAGAGAGGAGGACGTGGAGAAACTGCTCTCCATCGATGCAAAGAAGAAGCTTAGCGCCCTCGGATTGGAGGTAAGACTCCCTCGAAAGATCGAGACAGCACGCTCGATAATATGCAGACAGGTAGATGCATTTGTGGGAAAGCATTCAAAAGAAGAGATTCATACCGAAAAAGAGCGATGTAATGAAAACCTCAGGGTGTCAGAGGTGGTGAAATTCGGAGTCCATTCCCACGTATTCACAATAGAACTTGAAACAATAGACATGGCAAACAGATTAACGGAAAATGGCTTCCTACTTTTTCACTGCAAAATTACACCAAGCCAAATCAAACGGGAAGAGTACATAGACATCCTGATGTACTTCAAATGCTACAAAATAGAAAAATCACACTACAAAGGATTGCCCAACGCCAGACCTAGTAGTGTGCTCGGAGTGCTCAGGTGACCACGATTATAGAAACTGCCCAAGCCTCACAAAAAAATGCATTAACTGCAAGGGCCCACACAGAACGATGGCAATGAGCTGCCCAGCCAAAAATGAAGCTATTAAAGGGGAAAAAGCTAGAGAAGAACTTGAGAAAAGGAAGGAGGAGGAATCTACATATGCCAACATCGTGCAATCCACCATAAAGAAAGTAAACCAAAACAAAACCACTAATGCTTTCCAAGAAGCATTAATGACATCAGGGACGAGAGCTTTCATCATGGTAATAGATGCCCATATTCACAACATCATGGAACCAGGCACATACTCATCACACCTCAATAAAACTCTGACCAATAATGGAATAGAGCCCATCAAAATGGACGACAATCCAGAATAGCTGAAGCTGTTCAGGAATGAAAACATCGCTGCTACTATGAATGCAATTAGAGAAATCCAAAGAGAAGCGACGAAAGCGAAGATGAAAAAGGCAAAATAGATATAATAATAGACGAAGACACCCAAGAAGAAGACCTAATTGACCGGCACATGGAACACATCGCGCAAGAAGAGACCACAGCTGTAGCATGCAACATCGAAATCATAATAATAAAGGGAGCTATTGAGCTAAAAGACATGAAGCCACCGGATGTGAAGCAATTATTTAAAGAACACAAATTGAAGTACAAAATCAAAGTAAATAGTTTGTTCACCCAAGAGAATATAGAATACTTAATAGATCAAAACCGATTGAGAGTTGAAAAAGAAGATCTCATGTTTATTCCCCAGGCAGGATTCCGCAAAATCCGCAACGGACCACAAACATCACCGCCGAAGGACGACTCGAAAAAAACAAGATGCATTCAGCATTGTGAAGAAATTAAAAACACTACAGCATAACGTCCGACACTGGGACTCAACAAATTTTGCCCTTAACAATATATATAGAACCATTGATCCAGACATCATTTTACTGAACAGCCACGGCAAAAAGAAGGAAGAGACCATCAAAATTTACAATTATGACGTGTATCAGAAAAATGTGCTAAACAAAGTCAACAGCGGTGTTGCCATAGCCATCAAAAAAGATATAAAATATAAGATAGACGAATCATACACTTCAGATATGATCAGCACAACAATAGAAACAGGCCTCGGTGACATAGAAGTAGCAACAGGATATATACCGTTTAGAATAGGATACATCCATTACCCAGATTTGTAAAAAAAATTCACAAAAAACAAACCAGCCTACTTTCTCGGAGACATAAATGCAGGACACCGATCTTTAGGACATCAAAATAACAATGTAATGGGACAACAACTCCAACCACTCATTGATAGAAATCATGCCACTCATATAGGCCCTAACTTCCCAACTGTACACACACCAGACATCATTCTCTGTAATAACAAAACCATTCACAATCATTACGCCGAACCAGGACCTGCCACACCTAGCGATCACACCCCAGTGATATTCACTATTAACTCCAACCCAATCCAAACAAAAATAAAAGAAAGGAAGAATTTCAAACGAGCCGACTGGGAAAATTATAAGCAAACATTAGCTACGGAAGCAATTTACCATACCCCACACGCAAATACAGATATAATAGACCAACTTGCAACCAAATGGACCAATTCAATTACTCAAGTCGACCATAGATACATCCCCAAAACGAAACATAGGACCAAAACGAAAGAGGATAAACCTGGCAAAACTTCATATAAGAATACTATTTAGATTTAAAAATCTCTTTTCAAAAAACAAGAGAAAACTGTACCATGCCTTAGTCAAATCAGTTCTAGAATATCCACCCGTACCCCTTCACGTAGCTAGCAAGTCACTAACCCAACGGATGCAAATAGTACAGAACAAAGCTGCTCGAATTATAACAAACATAAGACTTAGAGAACAAACAAATCAAACAGTAAGTGAACATTCAGGACTAGACCCAATAAACATCTCCCTCCATAACCAAGCAAGTACTATTTGGTCCAAGCTAGAAAACTTTCACAATGAAAGAATAAAGGATTTACTAACAATAGACGAAGGCAAAACACCGACCTTCAAGTTCCCCTCAAGTCACTCTCGAGTAATTGGCAACCCCCGAACGCAACTTACTAACTACTTGATAAATTTATGTAACATTTTCTTGTATGTAATATGGACTCCTGTGGGCATCTGACCGACTTATCAAACTGAACCGCACGTAACTCGACAAGTCCTTCTGTGGCATTTGACCGTCTTATGAAAAATAGTCTGACCTCCTGAGTCAAGACAAGCCATAACAAAACAAACAAGGGTAACGCGCGAGAACACTCGCGTGTATCCTCAAGGACATATGACCGTCAATTCCAAAGCGCCCTTCGAATGATCTCGACAAGCCCAAAAAAGGCAACTGTCCTACGTATGCTGACAGTCTGAATTCCGAATGCAACGGCAAGCCATAAAAAAATATAAATGCAAAGGAGCCATCTTTTCAATTTTTAATTATTTAAGTTAGCTTTAGTGATCCGACGATCGATACTTTAATTAACTAAACCGCACTCAAACCGTCGAATCTATGACTCTGATAGCCCTCGGCTAGAACCGAATCTTTCATTCTCTATCTGTTTTCCTTTCTCTTCTTTTTCTTCTCCTAATCATCTTCCTATCTTAACTATCATCATCATCATCGGCAACTTCATTTTATTTGCAATAGTCAGATACAGAGGCAAAACCGAGAAAATGTTGGCCCAGCAAACCATCAGAGAAATCGAAAAAGTTAACAGCTATGAGAAAGTCTGGAAAATAAAAACAAACAGAGCTAAATTTCAACTAATACCTATTCTAAGAACGAAAACTGAACCGATCATCATCAACCAAGATAACTATGAATATGAGAAAGAAAGAAAAGCACTTGGTCTCATTATAACAACAAATGTATTCCATAAGCACATACGAAACAGGATAAACCTGGCAAAACTTCAACTAAGAATACTATTTGGATTTAGAAATCTCTCCATAAAAAACAAGAGAAAAGTGTACCTTGCCTTGGTCAAATCAGTTCTAGAATATCACCCGTACCCCTTCACGTAGCTAGCAAGTCACTAACCCAACAGATGCAAATAGTACAAAACAAAGCTGCTCGAATTATAACAAATATAAGACTTAGAAAAGGACGAACAAATCAAACAGTAAATGAACTTGCAGGACTAGACCCAGTTAACATCTCCCTCCATAACCAAGCAAGTACTATTTGGTCCAAGCTAGAAAACTTCCACAATGAAAGAATAAAAGATTTACTAACAATAGACGAAGGCAAAACACCGCCCTTCAAGTTCCCCTCAAGTCACTCGAGTAATTGGCAACCCCCCGAACGCAACTTACTAACTACTTGATAAATGTATGTAACATTTTCTTATATGTAATATGGACTCCTGTGGGCATCTGACCGACTTATGAAACTGAACCGCACGAAACTCGACAAGTCCAATGGCATTTGACCGTCGTATGAAAATTAGTCTGACCTTCTGAATGTTTAGACAAGCCATAACAAAACATACAAGGGTAACACACGAGAACACTCGCGTGGATACTTAAGGCTTATGACGGTCAATTCCAAAGCGCCCTTCGAATGATCTCGACAAGCCCCCAAAAAAAGCAATTGTACTACGTATGCTGACAGTCCGAATTCCGAATGCACCGACAAGCCATGCAAAAAAACATTCAAATTCAAGGGAGCCATCTTTTTAATTTGTAATTATGTAATTTAGCTTTAGTGATCCGAAGATCGAAAACTTCACTTAACCAAACCGCACTCAAACCGTCGAATCTAAGATTCTAATAGCACCCGGCTAGAACCGAATCTTTCATTCTCTATCTGTTTTCCTTTCTCTTCTTTTTCTTCTCCTAATCATCTTTCTATATCAACTACCATCATCATCATCATCGGCAACTTCATTGACAATTTGTTCTAATCGTCAGCAAGATGGTCCATACCAAGCAGACCGCTCGTAAATCTACCGGAGGAAAGGCTCCTCGGAAGCAGCTCGCCACCAAGGCGACGCACAAGTCAGCCCCTGCTACTGGAGGCGTGAAGAAGCCGCACAGGTACAGGCCCGGTACCGTCGCTCTCCGTGAGATCCGTCGTTACCAGAAGAGCACTGAGCTCCTCATCCGCGAGCTGCCTTTCCAGCGCCTGGTTCGTGAGATCGCCCAGGACTTCAAGACTGATCTCCGCTTCCAGTCTTCTGCCGTTATGGCCCTTCAGGAGGCATCTGAGGCTTACCTCGTGGGTCTTTTCGAAGATACCAACTTATGCGCCATCCAAGCCAAGCGTGTGACCATCATGCCCAAGGATATCCAGCTGGCCCGCTGCATCCGTGGAGAGCGGGCTTAAGCCCAACAGAGAGAGCAAACCATCCTCACTAGAGACTTGGCCCTTTTCAGGGCCACCAATATCTTATGAAAACTTCGTCCATCATGTCGTACCCGTGTTCATGCGCTATTGTGGCAGCTTGTACGTTGAGTAATTGGTATAGCGAGTAGTTAGTTGTTTCTTGGTAAAGTGCTTCTGAGTTTTGTGTTTGTTGTTTAAGAGTGTTTGTTTCTGTATCTCTTCTGTTAGCGGTGTGTTAGTGTATGTGTCTCGCCTCGTGAAGGCGTGAGTGTTGGTGCTATATTACGTGCACCTAATGTTATACGTACCTACTCCTCGTACAACCGGCTTGGCAATCTTAATTGTCAATATTCGAAGGGGCGACATTGGGTCCCTGATACAAGTTTGTTTCTCCGTACGTGATTGCTCCTCATCGGCTGCAAACTAAAGAATAGAGAGATCGGCTCTGCTGCACATCCAGCCCATAAGCGTGCAAATTTCTTTCAATCAGCTGTATATTTGACTCAGTATAGAAACTGATAGCATCCTTTAATTGTGATCCATTTGCAGATGATTCAATCGCAGTCGCTCAGTTCACAAATTCCTCGCATTTCGGTGACCATATACCAAGCATAACCGGCACTTGGTGGCTGCGGGTATGCGTGGCGTCTCCAGTTCATGCACTCATGCTTCAACGAACATCGTATTGGTCAACAAATCTGGAACAAAATTCATGGCAATCCACCGGCACAAGTTGAACATTGGTTTAACTGTTACATCAAGTGAAGTCTTGGCCACGGTCATATCTAGCTTATCGAAGGGGCTCACGGAGACTGAAAACCAATTCACTGACGATGGTTGCCAACAGTAGCAAAAAAAACACGTGTACAGCTTGGAGCGCGCCTTAGCATTTCTTTCACACGATCACCTTTGTGGATAGTTTTCCAACTGATTGCATCGACATGAAGCAACTTGTTACGGTGCTTTTATACATGATGGAGCCGGGGTAACAATTTGACGACGAGGCAATCTCACCCCGAGTTCTCATCCTAGAAATTACATTGACGCAATCTTCATCGACGAAACAAACAATTCACATACAGCAGTTGTGCAAGTGTTAGCGTGAGGGCAACTGAATCCGCATTCAAAAGACTAAAACTGAAAAGGTATCCAATGTGAACGCTCGATTCATTGTACAACAACACTCACTAAATATTCTTGCAACGGTTTCGTTGTCATGCAGACGGTGTCAGTATATTCGCCGCGACCCAAATATATCCACGGAAACAGGTTGGTTCTTTTTTGTTATTCGCCGTTGCACTGCCACTCACTCATGCAGTCAAAAGCTTGGGCTTCAACCGTCGCAGTAGAGTGGTCACTCCCAAGCCATATTAGCATTCTATTTGAAACCTACTCGTCAAAACTCATGGTTCATCTACTTCACGCTCCTGAGTCGTTATTTTTTTACGTGTCCGTCACCTGTCAATCTGAACACTCAACGTCAATCTTCGACGAGCACACTCCCCGGCAATCGTGCCAACTACTCGTACATATTGGGCCGGGCGAAATTTGTTCTCCCATAAACTGTTGACAACGGAAATGATTGAACGCATTTCTTCTCAAATGTGTTGCCCAAGGAATGCAATCTGTAGTCTGAAGAGACCATATGCAGTGGCAACAAACATCTCGTGTGTCTCTTCAAGGGCTCACGTATAGATGCAGCTTTTGTTGTCAAGCTTTTACGATCGAATCGCTCGGCGTTTGAAAACGCTCAGTGTGTCACGCAAATCATAGGCAGATGAATCGAATTCAGCCAGCAAAACTTCCGCCAGCAATATGTTGAGAACGCAAAGTGCTGACGTGTTTGGCTATATGAACGATCGAACTGGTCACACCAGTTAGTTGATTGCGTCAAAAATGTATAAGCTATACCTCAAATGCTTCTTGGCTGTCATTTTAGATTGAATATGTGGCACATTATTTCCCTTTGAACCTTATCTCTAACTTACATACGTATTCTGCACCGCAAATGAGATTCTCTCGCTCTTTCTCTGTATGCATACCCTAACCTATGTATTTGGACACAATCTCCGCCAACGCCAACTGACGGTGGTACGTCTGGCAAGGTCTCGGTGATCATTTTACCATTTCAAACCCTCTTCTCCCACTACTTTCCCAGACATGCTCATCATGCTTATCCCTTTAGATGCCACGCTCTTCGATGAACAATCATGAAATTGTTCGAGGCAAAACACTTCCCATGTGCGATAGCTTTCAATGGACGGGGCAATGGGGAACATTGCTCAATTCCCAACTACAACTTCCAGGGCAAATGAGACTTTCCCCTCCCAGCTACGTTCCGTGCAAAACCCGTTCTGGCAGAAATCCATGTAGGCCACATACCTCAACTGAAAGCAGTTTCCGAATCAAAATTATTCCGTGCTGAACGCTTCCTGCTCCAAACCAACTAGTTGGAAATGCATCCCTTCGTGTTGGAAGTCTATCGTCGCTTCATCCTATTTTTACGCTTTGCTTTCCTTCCTAGTCGTCACTCCTCGTCAATCTCATTTTTTTTCCTTAGGTCACGCTCCCCGACAACGTGCCTCGTTCGCGCACCTAATCAACAACTTCTTGATACACTCCCGCACCTAATCGACAATGCATGCAATCAAAGGATGCCTTGACTTGAAATGACCGCCAGATTGAATGGTGGACGTGCGTTGACGTGCACGGCGATCATAGAGTGAACTGGATTTGCTTGCGGAACAAGAAGCGATACAATTGTGACGTCCGTACTTTTCGGCTTTCATGACCAATGAGTGACAAGTGAGTTCGAAAACACCATCTCATACTGTTCTTCGCGTCTAACCTACAAAGCTTGCAAGTTTCCAAGATTATATGACCACCGTTTTCCTACGCGTAGACAACCTGCTCGCCTCGCTGAACATCAATAGTATAACTATTGAGCCTTCATTCTCCCACCGAATTCTTCAAATTAACACACCAACATGGATGATCAACCCACCATCGGTCGGTCAACCTAGACCTGCAAGTGTACCCTAGAGCAACTACTCCAACCAACGCGTACTGGCAGGAATACCTAAGACTACTTGAGGAAGATGAAGATGGTTAGTCGCGATAAGGTGGGTATAGTAGTGAATGAGTGAAGAAAATGAGTGAAAAAAAAATCAGTAGGAGGAATTAAAGAAACGCTCGGAGCGAAATTTATAGGATGATACTTCCGAAGTATATAATCTATCGCGATGCTATGCTAAATAACAAATTTATCATCGGATCACTGCATTTAGAAACTAATGTTATAACGGTAGTCTACTAGCATCCTAATTTTTTTTTTCTCTGGCTTGTCGTGCGCACATTGTCGGACAGATGAAATACAGGCTACTCACATACGCCAGTGGATTTGTCGGTTTCAGACGTCGTACATTCTCTCATCAGACTGTCGTACATATTCGTAGGTCCTTTTATTGTATTTTTACAGGCTTTGTCGGTTTCAGACTGACGAGCAGACGTGAACAAATGATAAATAAATTGTTTGTCAGACAGATGCCCAATGTTCTATGGTAATTTTATAGCCTAATGAATTGGGTTTGGTTGAGGTAATTGTGCCAGTCTTGGACTAGAAGGAAATAGTATCTGTTCTTTTCGGCTTCGGAGAAGCAAGAGTCTGAGACTCATTCGAGGAGATATGTCGTTCAATCTTGTTTCACAAATTGAACAAGCTTTGCTGTGTAATGAGACATTAATTGGAGGTAGTTCAGCTATATTATTAAACTTTTCGTTGGAGACGTGTGCTCTGTCGGTGGTGTTGGTTATTAGTCTGGCTGCCATGTTCTCAATGATTTGCATGCGTTTTAGTTGTCATTTGCTAGCCGTGTGCAGTGCGCCGGTGAATATTCCAGTGTCGATTTAATAATTTCGTGATTGAGTTTCCTTTTTATTATGCCCGGATAATTTTCCGGAGCTGTAGAGTTGTTTGCTGAGTATTACCTAAGTATATTCTATTTGTAATGTGATGAGTGAATCTATTAATATCCGAGAACTGGCGGTTGGAGTGGGGAGTAGGGAACACCACTCTCCATACCAAAGTCAATTCCTACGTGGGTTCCAATTATTATTTCTGCTTACTTGTAGCTTAATCATCCTTTTGTAAATCAAGCCGCGGTGCCATACTTTGTCGAAAGCTCTGCTAATGTCTCGCAGGACTAGGTTTCTTTTTAATTCATTTGCTTTTCCATGAAACTAGATGACCTCATTACCCACAGAGATAACAAGACATTTACGGAGATTCGCGGTAACTCTTGACTCTCTTGTACGCGAATAGGCCACAATTCAAAAATGTACATGATTTCATCTTGACAAGACTAATATTTTTGCACGCGAAGCGGTGCGAAGTGGCCTGAATCAATGACGGTCGCTTTCCACGGGAGAGCCTATTATGACTCACTTTTAGGCTCCGGGGGAAATGAGGCTCAAATCCGTCCTGTCAAATGAATAACAAACGACCGTCGTTCATCGCAGTACACTTGTTATCGGTGGAGCGCCTTCGTCACCCCTACATTATGTCACTCGTTGTCATCTAACGACAATGTTAGATGGTAATCGAACGCAATTCATCAGGTCTTTTGCACGAACAAGTCTCCACACACTGTTGCCCTCGATTACCTTAGCCTTCTCGATGAAAGTACTTTGCAGTTGCCATCGAACATATCACTGGGTCACTTCACCGATGCTCGCTCAGTAGACCACCGTCGGTCTCTGGGACAAACTGAACAATCGTGTCAGAAGCTGCAACGTGCGCGTGTCGAGTCATTATACTTCATTTCAAGCGATTATCTCTTTCCATGACAACTGTATATAATTTCTCTTCTCCCCTTTCAGACCCATGTTGCTGGTTTCTTCGCCGCTATGCCCAACCATACACCCGATGCCAACAAAACAGGCATCCATTCCAAATGTCCTATTTTACGCTCACAACCTCTTGTCACCTTTGGTAATGATGAATTAGCAGGTTCGTTGACACACCGCCGACATCAAATCAGCAGAAGTCCTCATTAAATGGCAATGCAAACTCGCGAGCGCAGCCTTACGGTGGGACGCGTAGCCATCGATACCAACTTGCTCCCTAGTGCCAAAATACGCAAGAGTTTAGTCGGATATTGCTAGCATCAGCCACTATCATTCACCGTTCCGTAGACTTCCCACAAAATCATGGCCTCTCTTGATTCTCTCGATCCCTGTTGCGCTACTTCCGACCAATGTTTTTTTTGGGGGCAACGCAACGCGCTTCCTCGTATCCTAGATAGCATCAGATGCATTGCTCGTTTAAAAAGTTCGAACGCAAAAACAGATATGCCCGACCGCTTCTCCAACACTGCGCAATGCCAAATTCGGATACGTTAGCCGACAGCTGACCGTCACTGCATAAACGAACAAACCAGAGCTTGAAGGCCCTCGTTTCTGTTTTTTCTTTGGGGGGGGGGGGGGGGGGGGGGGG
>SDVV010003189.1:0-21719 GCA_016164225.1 Gammarus roeselii | reverse complement strand
ATATAAATTGCCCCACAATCCGTAATGAATTGAATAAAATTTAAATCAAGCAACAAGCAGACTCCTCATTTCAGTATCCTATTGTATATTGATTGATTAATAAAGTATGAATCGGATATCATGAAAATTCTTGTTTGGTACTTTAATTTAACATTCTTGAAACGGCAGGGAAGTAGCTGGCAATAGAAGCATCGGATTCATTTTTCAAATATTCCGTCAAAGAGTTGAATTAATATCATCACTTGAAAAATAATATGACTTCAATATCGTGATACACTGAATGATATAAATTTTTGATTACTCAATAAATCACATGTTAAACGTTAGTTGGATACAAAATTAATGAACCATTGACATTAACCGAAGTTCACCAGCTTATAATCGTTACTGCAGGCACTCATTCAAACGTTATACAATTGTAGCAGCTTTCCTGCTGTGCTCATTTGCTGTTATGAAGCCTTCGAACACACGTAACTTGATACATTAAATTGATCCTCCTTATGCATGCACAAGGTTTTGCTACTCCGCTCGTAAAACATCATTTATTGATGCTATTCAATAATCCACCGGCGCCGTCGATACTGTGGGGGGTCCTTCTGAATGTGGCAGGGCCATCTATTGGAGGGAGAGGAAGTATGCTTAAATTCAACGGAGACACTTCGTGAAGCAACTGGACAAGTCTCGTAAAACAGCTGTTACTTAGGGAAGTATAAACTCGCGACAGCGAGCGTAAAGGAAGAAAAATACGTCAAGAGTTATTTCATAGAATAGTCAAATAAATGAGTAAGTTCAATGTGGGATTGCAAGTGGCAATGAACAGGATAAAGGCATCAATAACGAAATAAAGCTATTATGCTTGATCAAGCGTGTCACGCATCATAGGAAATATAATTTTGAACAGTTCCTGAATGATTATATTTTTATCGTCAGCTTCCCTCACCAAAACACTGATTCAGACAATTTCGGTCGCTGTGGTCCACTCTATCGATTGGATCCAGTCACTCCCAGAGTGCGAGGCGATCTCATCCTTATCCACTTGATTATCCAATTTTGGTTATTAGGACGATCTGTGCCTTAAAAGAATAGTAATGCATATTATTCAAGAAACGGATGTCAAATAACTGTTTCTTACACATATTCACTTCCACCATATGCGGATGCGGATGGGAGCTTGATGCCAAATTGCGGATGCAGAAACTGAAGTCAAATATTCGCGGATGCAACGCTCATGAGGAAACAGCTGCAAACATCCGGACCATTACTAATACGTTCAGTTGTTAGTTGAGTTTGATTAGCAAGTGATTCTTTTGGTGACTGTTTTTGAAACGGTTTTGTTATATAATACATTTTTCATTAGATCATGCAACCGCTCATTACCTATAATTCAAATTGCCATCACTTTGATGTTCATTTAAAGTTAAGATACCTTCAGATAAGCACTTTTGCAATATTTGAGAGACATTTTTTATTACACATATTCGTGAGAGCCTCATCATGGAACATGATATTTCGTAAATATATTGATGTAATCATTGACATTTCTGAAAAGCGTATGCGAAAAGTGAATTGATGGTATGACAAATATTGCTAGAATATTTAATTTATCCCCAGGGTGTTGACTGTGCGGAGAATGCAAACCAACGATGAATAATAATTACAAACCAGTAGCAGGGCAGTGGTTAGAGTTCAGTATCCGCGGTCGCTGAATATTCAGTCAGCCTATTTTACAAATTCAATCCACACCAAATCGAATTTGGAAAGATGTTGTCTTTTCTTGCGTGGCTTTCCGGTGAGAAGTGCGACTTGCAAAGAATATTGCGCCCTTCGATCGTGAGCCCCTAAGAGGGTACTTGCCTTCGTAATAAATGTTCCGGAAACGCCCGCTGTGCGTACCAGAATCACCTGGTACGCACAGTGGGCGTTTCCGGACATTGGACTTCGAGTCGTCGAGATATATTCTCGGTTTTAGCGCCTTTCATTGAAGTGAATTATTTTGTCTACTCATAATAAGAAAGCACAACTAATTCAATTAATGAACAGCATGCGTTGAGGCGATTGCTAAGTCATTCATAGTTTGTTATATTATGAGCAACTGTGAAGAGTTCGTTGATAATCATTCATCCTCATTATTCATCATGATAAAATGTTACAGCAATTCGACGAGTGCCTATTCAAGCTAATAAATTACATTGCATAAATTGCATGTTAATATATTATTGAATAAAATTATGTTCAACAATACCAGTAGTAGCCTATCATGTTGTTCTTAGTTCACGAGTCTCTGCAAGGACGGTTATCTCGACGAGTTGTCAGAGACAATGGTCTCAAAACCGCAAAAAATATGTATTCATAGTATTCTGAAGTTTGAAACTTAAGGGTTGTTTAGCAAGTTGTTCCAGTGAAAACGAAATGAAGTTGGGAGATTGGATTACAGGATGAAGGGCGCTCTTCACTCATATTTCACAAACAACAAAATAAAGACCAGATATTCAATTACATGTAAATCTTATAATGTCCATCCTCATTAAAATTAGTATACAATATCTCAATCACTACTTGTTGTGTAAAGTACACTGAATATAACTGCCATCCAGGCTGCTAACTAAATAATGCCCTGCAAATAGCAACGATTCGAAAATGGTTATCTACATATGCTCAATCAGATGTTGATTATTAACCCTGTAATGTAATAATGACGGATTTTGAGTTATAGATTTTTTTTGTGTGTTTATCGACTACATAAGTGCAGGAGATGCAGTGAAATGAGTATACCTATCTCTGTAGGTTGAAAGACTAATTGTTAAAATTCATTCAACATTTTTTTGTCAATATGTTGGCAAATCCATGGTTAACCAATTTCTTGATTGTCTCACTTCACAGCGTCATCTCATGGGCAATACCATAAATCGTTAATATAAGGTGGAACTATGAAGCAAAAGGTTGATGAGTTATTATCACCTGTATAACTCATCAGAGCAAGCCTTGATAACGTCAAGAGCCGTTCCTGTATCAACACATAGCGAATAAAAGAATAACTGGTAGAAGTGCAAATAGGAAAACTCCTGCTGGAAAAGCTTCACTATTCCGTATGTGATGATCATCCAGTAGAAGGCAGATAAACACTTGTCTGAGACCAACAATGGGGGTACAGTCTCTCCTTTTGCATAACCCTCGGTTTTTTAAACAGGTGACGTTTCTCTGCCTGTCGAATAGTCAACTGTTGACATCTAAGTAGGGCAGTTAACTGTTCGAAGGATTCGCAGATATTGTCTGTGGGCTAAACAGTGCGGAAGGTCAACAGTACTGTCGGCCACACAGTCTTGATGTTAACTGCAGCACGGCAAGCAAGTTAGCTGCAGGCAACACGAAGGGATGGTAACTGTTGATGACTCCGTCAGGAGGTTATGTCAAGACAAAACGTGCAGGTTGTTTGGCAGCAACGCGCTCATCAGGTAGTTAATGGACAACAATACGGGCAGGCTGTGAGAAGGTAAGGAAGGTAAGGTAAGGTAAGAGAAGGTACTTACATGTATGCAGTTAGCTACATAAGTCATCACGACAGAGTTATCCGTAATTCTCGTGCATTGGCAATGCACTTCTGGAGCAATAAATACTCCGCGTGTCTACTTCTGCAAAACACGAGCAGTTTTGTTACCGTCGAGAGGATTGTTTTCCCTCCGCAATCTCGAGTCCAGTAAAATGGTTCATTTAGTTGAAATAACCTAAACAATTTTAGGCCTATGAATTAGAAAAATGCCCATAGAATATACTCTGATGACATACCATAATATGTTTAAAAAATTGAATGGGTGGTAGATGTCATTATACGTAATGTAGTGTTATATTATTTTTTCCCTATCTTCTATAGTTACCTCTATAATATATATAAATGAAACAAGCTTAACAATATCAGGTCAAAAATAAATTGATTTTATTATGATGATGCAATGTTGTTAGATGAGGGCTTCAATTAAAGGCAACTCCATTAACATATTAGTCTGATATAGCGAAATCAAGCTAATAGTGATCAATGTTTTCACCTTTTTGTGAAAGTTAGTTTGAGTAGTTCATTTACAAAACAATAATAAATCATAAACGCAACAATCCTTTTCTATTGCCGTAGTACATGTGGATGATGCGACCAGATTGTGGTATTGGAATCGTCGAAAGTCGAAGGTAATCTTTGTTTGTCCATTATTTCGATGAAATGAAATACTGGCTTGTGAGATAATAAGTACGAACAATTGCATTATGACACGAATTGAAACAGTATAAATCGCCATATTTCGTTAATGTTTGTATGTGGATGACTTGGATGATTGGACCAATTTTTCCGACATTTTTGCCACAATCCAGCTTGGTTAGTCGAACATGGTGATCTGTGGTGAACTGTACAAAGGTAATGCAATATGGAACGTTTACACGCTGACTGAAATAATGATCTGAGTCATTTATAGGAATAAAAATTACATACATTACTATATATCTACGTTTGAAAAAATCTTCAAATTTTTACAAATTACATATATAAACCATCAATTGCAAACGTTCCAGTTTTTCAGTATTTATGTCGCTGACTTCCTTCAGCAACTCCCATCCGAGTCATCTGCACCTTTACTTCGTGAGCTCGGCCACGATTGCCTCGACGTTCAACAGCTCAAAACTAAATAGAAACTCGACATTTTCTGCAACTCTGAATTTTCTAAAAGTTCCATCATGCTTCCGGAAAAGCTCACAGATACTTGTGTGTTTCAATCATAACTCTGTCCCATTGAAGTGGCGGCGAGCGGCCGAGAAGTCAGCAAATTGACAAACAGTGAACTGCGGTGTGGGATATTGAAAAATGTAAGCAGACTGTACTGGTCTGAGGTCATTTGATATCTTGCTGATGTAGCTAAAAAATGTGTCGTTTTTCAATTCTACTTTTCAGGATTGGTAATGTAGTTATGTTCACACTCTCTGTCTCGCATGGACCCACCCATACCGTCACATTATTTGCTACTCAATGAATTAGGCTGTACTGCTGAATTAGCAATTCTCACTCTAACTGATTGTTATATAAAAGATCCCAATGTCAGATCGCAAGACTTTATGTCAACAGGATACAGTGTTTATTTAGTGTGCACATTAAAACTTACCCCTATAGCTCTCTCGTCATGACATGTTTTGGCAATAGTCGTGTTCGTATGTCCAGCAAGGATAGTAGATGGCACCATGCCGCTCGCACACTGCTTCAATTACATAGTTACAAGTTCTCAGTTTGCCATTTCACCTACTTTATAGATACAATGTATAAATTAATTGTTCAAAAGAAGAACATACCATCTGTGTATGAATAAATTTTATTTTTAAGAACGGATTTTAGCACTGGAACCTAATTGTAATCCGAAACAAGAGATACTCGAGATATTCTAAACCAACAGTATTATTCTCTACAGCTTACCAATTTTTTCAACGCCAATGAATATTTTCGTGTCTATAAGGTATCCATCTAAAAAAATATGAATTAAAAAATGTCATTCCCCGCAAAACTAAAATTGGCCCTGTACGATACTTTTTGTTAACCCTAATGAATGTTGTCGTGCCCATTAGTATCCATCTAACAAACGTAAATGGGCAGATGGTATTCCCTGTAAATTAGAACGTTGAACAGTATGACACTTTTATGAGCGCGAATGAAAACTTGCCCGTCTATATGGCATGCATCTAACAAACATGGAAGGGGAGATGGTATTCCCTGCCAATTTCAGGGTTTACTGACACTCAGCAAAAATTGCATCGTCGTGTGCCGCGTCCTCGCGAGCTTTGAGAACCTCTTGTGTTGTGCTGATACACAATCTATGAAGGGCGCTAAAACACGTCCCCTTTAACGCTGGCGGCTGGTGCAAGACCGGTGAAGCTTGAGAGATGCTGGTGGGATTTCACGTAACCCTCACATTACAGACCGGGAGAGTTTGTGTCGACTATGAGATCAGGTTTTCTGTAACCTTGTCGTCACTGTGCCTGATTATTTTTCCCCAGAAATGCTAGAAATAACTTCAAGGTGAACTCAACCTGACATGGAGACCGATATGTGACTTTGACGGGTTGTCGGTTTCAACGGTCACCAGATTCGTGAATTATACTGTCTGCCAAAATAAATAAGGAAAAACTGCCAATGGATAGTATGCTTTGAAACATATTTGAAAAAAATAGTTGACTCTCAAAACAGAACATATGCAAAGTGTCTGCCAAATCCGTCTTCTTAGTCTATATTGTTTTTGTCCAACTTTTATCATATATTCAATACTTCATCAGTCATTTCATCCTAAAGAATTTTTATTTCGAAATGCTTCCTCTGAATTTAAACATTCAGAGCAATATTCTAGATGTTCTAGGCGCCCATAACACTGCAATTCTATTCCTTCCCCTTTTATCAGAAATAATTGGGCATAGCTTCTGTTAACAACTAGAATCATGCAACAACTCTTTGTTCATTCGCTTTTGTTTTCGCAGATTTTCTGATAAAATGAGTTCACTCTCTTTTTCTGTTGCATTTTTTCCTGTCTACAAAAGTGAACCGACACCGAAGTTGGAAAAGACATATATCACAGTGGATGACATTGTTTCAGTTCTCTATTCATCCTTTCCGATTTACTGGTTTTTTTTTCGCTATTCCGTCTTGATGCGCGACTGGATTTGTTTGTCAACAGCCGCCGGCCCTCGGCATCAACTGGAACACTCACGAAGAACGGCTGAATCCACCGAGTTGGCTTCGTCCCAGTTTCCCTCCCCTGTTACTCCTGCTGCTGTAGTGTGATGTTTTCTAGTCACAATGAGTTTCACAATCATATTGCTACCCTCAACTCAGGTTATACGATGCAGTTCAAGGCAAATGAATTGCATGAGAAATTGTGAATAAATATTCCCAGACGAAGGTATTCTAGCGTTTATCATATAGCAATAAAGAAAGCGATTTATTTATGGTTCTGCCCCACTCCTTTACTAGTGTTATTACGCCTCACTCCTGTACTAGTGTTATTACACCCCACTCCTTTACTAATGTTATTACGCACCACTCCTGTACTAGTGTTATTACGCCCCACTCCTGCACTAGTGTTATTACGCCTCACTCCTCTTCTAGTATTATTAAGCCCCACTCCTCTAGAAGGGTTTTCAGCCTCACTCCTCTACTAGTGTTTTCTGCCCCAGTCCTCTACTAGTGTTTTCTGACCCACTCCTGTACTAGTGTTTTCTGTCCCACTCCTGTACTATTGTCGCCAGCAAATTGGTGAATTTAAGTGACCATATCACTGTGGCGAGACCCTTCCTCTTCGTTTCTTCCTCTTGATATCGTTATAGTCGTTGATTATCTTGCTCATAGCGAATTAGTCAGCCCCTAATACAGTTCATTAACAGTAAGAGCCCTTTGCCACTCGTAATATCCTCCGAGAGGCAATATAAGGCAGCATCACAGTCATTTCATTACCGACCATCTGCTTCGTGTTGCTTAGATGTCGTAAGTGCTCGACGGACGAACACCCTCGAAAGGCGTATCGTCTCATGAACCTCGTCAAGAAGCTGCCCGTTACTGTTGGCGTTAAATGGCGCTTGTTAGGTTATAAAATGAGACAGAATTTTATAATATTGGATATGACAGGAATTTCATTGCACTATGCATATCATTGTGGTAATGGCGATGTTCAACTTATGAAATGGATTTTTAACGGTTCCATTGGTTTTCTTTATAGATCAATCGTAACGATTATATAGTAGGTTTATCAAACAAAATGACGCATCCCAATCTCATTATGATTTCATTGATCTCTAACGACCAACATCAATGAAATTCCCTCACCGGACTATTGCAAAATTGATATCTGATATTAATTATTACCCGAGTCAATTAAATGCAATATATGAAGCAGGGTTTAACATATTCATTGGAAACAAGCATCATATTATTGCCTAATATAGAACATATAAGTATAATACACTTTGTACACGGCTGTCTAAACCGAATAGATCCGTTTGACCCTCATCAATTTCGATCGTACTTTTTGATAGCTTCAAATTTTTATTCTGGCAGCTCCCGGTTTCTAACGCAGACAAAATAGCATTCAGATAAATGAAACCAAAAACTACATATTTTTCCAACAAACATGCGGGAATAATTTTCCTGAATTTTCTAATCGTCTGTACTTGTCTTCATTCCCTCCCCATTACCTTCGCTCCTCTTCTTCGCCACTTCCTCGGTTTCATCGCACTCGTAATGGGGCAATAAGTCAAGCCAGGCAGGATTCAAGTCCCGGACATGCAGCAAATTGTTTGTGCGACGTCTACAGGTTTTGGTCATTCGAATCTAATTGAAGACAGAACTTCCACGCAATTATCCGCCGCTTCCAAAGATGGAGAGACAACCCAAGACGAGGAAATCTGAGGGCTCGTGTTGTCCTCTCGTGGTTTGCATATCATCCAGTTTCCCCGATGTAACCAAAATCAGCAATATTGAAAGGTTGTGCACTATTGTTCCTGGGAAGTTTTCCTACAAAACTGGGAATATTGTGCGTCTGTGCTGCTTGTAAACATGCAAATAATAATGGCTGTATTTCATTATCTACTTTGAAAAAGTTTAACAATATATGAGCTATTGTTTCTAATGGATCATTTGCGGTTTTCTTTCAGTCACAGCACAGCTTGATCGCAATTATTAGAAGCCACTTATTAATTAACAAATACTTTGATTTATTCTATTCAGATTGGAGTCGTCCTACGAGGTAATACTATTATACCCATCGAAGGGTTGACCAGCATTAAAGATGAAAACATCATTGAATGTTCATGAATCAACATTTCCGAGGTGAATTATCCATGTATTCGTACTTGCTGCTGCCGAACGCAAACACTGAAAAAATGAATTTTAGAATGTGTCGTTTGGCTTTGTTTGACCAATAAACAGTGCGCCCGTGCAACGTCTGAGATATATCGCTTCAATTACAGGCAGCGTCTTCGATGCGTGAAAGAGAGCGTTTATTGGCATCTTAAAATGTTCTTAATCCCAGATATAGGAAATTATCGATCGGTTTCCATTGTCATGCCCTCGTTCATACTTGAATAAAGACAAGGCGGGTGGATTGGAGTGTTAACGTTCCTTGTTATATACGAAATACTGTAATTGACATTAATCTGCCTCGGGACAGGAATATCAAGGGGCTGGCTTCGGACGACGATGAACTTTCTAAAACTGTGCACGTTGTCAATATTGACATAAGCCCATTGTCATTGTATTGGAATATGATTATATAGATTAAGAGGACTTATTTTGGAGGTTGACTTGAACTCACAGGTCGTTTTATGTAGATCATTATTTTATATGAAACTGTTTGAATAAAAATTATGAAATAGTTGACAAATAATAATAGTAGGACCGGTCAATTAATTATACGTCATCATTTTTTCAGGAATTCACAGCGAAAGAAGAAGAAACAACGTGATTTTTTTACAGTTTTTTAATTATATGTATGACTGCAATTTCAGGTATCGATATTTTATGGTTTAAAGTCTGTATAAAAATGCTAGGAGTTTCTATAGATAAAATTAAAATCCTTAGGTCATGTTCGGCTACATAACTTTTTGGATAACAATGAGCATTTCAGCTTGTTACATTTTATATCTCATTTGACTAGACAATGTTATCCGTCTTATCACTATTTATTTCAAAATGAAGCTAACAATTACGAATCCCTCGAAACTCACCGCAGAACCGTAATTCCAGCTTTGAAACTTTGAAATCTCATGGATAATCTTGCTGGAAACAAACGTGTTTGGAGACATGAACGTTGTCTCAGGATATGCTTGTACGTTGTAGAGAGTATGTATTTTCAAGTAATAAAAGCGTCTCATAATGCAACAAACAGATGTGGAAAATAATATTTAATTTCAATTTGTGCAACAATTTATAATTGTGAAAATGCAATCCGTAATATTTTGGGACCTGAAATGTAGCAATTTCACCACCTTCTTCCCTCCCCCAGCCTCAACCCCCCCCCCCCTCCCCCCAAGCATTCGTTCATTGAATGTCGATACGCGATGATTTTGCTTGCTGATTTTTCCATGTTGCAGTTCAGACACAAGGAGCAGCTCTGGAACACATATCTTTAGGTTCCGATATTATAGGTGTTACCAACCATCACGGTATATTGGTTACATATGCACCGTATTGTTTTAAGACGGGGTACGTAGGGATGTTGGTATCTAGAAAACATTTATCACAATTATTTCAGTTTGAGCCCATGTGTGGAAACATAAGTTCAATTCTCCACAGTGTTTCAGTTAAAGAGCAAAACTTGGTTGAAAAACAACGTGAAGTGCACTTTACTGCGGCAGCGCTGATTATCAAACCACTTTTGAAATTCATCTTCGTATTTTATTACACCTTCATTCCAGTTTGGTTTAGGTTATACATGCATACACGTAAGATAACGGTGAAAATATCGTATCCCAAAGTAACACATATAAAATAGAAATATTACAGGATATTTCAATTTCTTCCCCGTACCCGAACCACAGTACTAACTGAAAATGACCAAATTGCCTACAGAATTGCAATCGAATAACACTAGCAACATGTATTTTTTATCTCTCATTACGAGCCAGACAGCCCAAAGCTAGCAATCGGCTTGACGCTGGTGGTTGTTTTTTATTTTAGGTTACTTTGTCCATACTATGAATAAATTTGTGTGTAAAGGTCGCCCAATATACGTAACAATATAAAAAAAATCAGTCATAAAGATTCGATTTGACGTTTATTTAACCTTGAAACAACCGATATGGCATCCAAAATATTCAAATTTAAGAGGTGGCATGTAATTTTAATAGTGGTTGAGTTTTAGTGTACTATTCCAGGAAATAACTACTCGCTTATGTTATCAGTTTCAAAATATTCCCGGTTAGTGTACACCAAACATAATTTTTTTATTCTATATACAGGTACTTAAATGACATCTAGGAATAATGTGATCCTCTGCAGTCGCTACATTTACCGTGTTGTAGAGTGGTTTACCCAAACAGAAGATCGGATGACGTTTCGTCAAACACGCCAGCTGTAGAGTGGTTTACCCAAACAGATGACCGAATGACGTTTCGTCAAACACGCCAGGTGTAGAGTGGTTTAACCAAACAGATAGCCGAATGACGTTCCGTCAAACACGCCAGCTGTAGAGTGGTTCAACCAAACAGATGGTCGAATTACGTTCCGTCAAGCACGCCAGATGTAGAGTAGTTTAACCAAACAAATAACCGAATAACGTTCCGTCAAACACGTCAGCTGTAGAGTAGTTCAACCAAACAGATGGTCGAATTACGTTCCGTCAAGCATGCCAGCTCTAGAGTGGTTTAACCAAACAGATGGCCGAATGACGTTCCGTCAAATACGCTAGCTGTAGAGTGTTGTACCCAAACAGAAGATCGGATGACGTTCCGTCGAACACGCTAGCTGTAGAATAGTTTAACCAAACAGATGGCAGAATGACGTTCCGTCAAACACGCTAGCTGTAGAATGGTTTAACCAAACAGAGGGTCTAATGACGTTCCGTCAAACACGCTAGCTGTAGAGTGGTTTAACCAAACATATGACCGAATGACTTTCCGTCAAACACGCAAGCTGTAGAGTGGTTCAACCAAACAGATAGCCGAATGACGTTCCGTCAAACACGCCAGCTGTAGAGGGTTTCAACCAAACAGATGGTCGAATTACGTTCCGTCAAGCACGCCAGATATATAGTAGTTTGACCCAACAGATAACCGAATGACGTTCCGTCAAACACGTCAGCTGTAGAGTAGTTCAACCAAACAGATGGTCGAATTACGTTCTGTTAAGCACGCCAGATGTAGAGTAATTTAACCAAACAGATGGCTGAATGACGTTCCGTCAAACACACCAGCTGTAGAGTGGTTTAACCAAACAGATGGTCGAACGAGGCTCCGTCAAACACGCCATGAGGAAGGAACGGTCAACAAGCAATGATTTGATTTGAAGCCTCCTGAAATATACTCATTTTTTTCATGTGAGGTACAAGAAGCTAAAATAATATTCAAATCAGTCCGACCACTACTAAAAAAAATTATGAACAGTTCGAGTTAAACTTACATAAACAATTTGGTAGCATTTAATTTGCCATGTCATAGAACATTGACAAGCTGGAAAATGCATGGTAATACTTTTATTGATAGCCTACACTCAGAAATTGGTCTATCAACACTGAAGTTATTAATTTCTTCATCCTAGTTGCGAATTTGTTCGGCTCTTTTCAACCGAAATTCCAAAACCACTGCCTGCCTTCAAAGGTTCAGTTCAATATGCTTAGCTTCAAAAGTAATTTCCGGCTCACATTTGATACTGCGCACTTCGATTAAGGCAATCGCCCAAGTTGCCGGGCTTTACCACCTCACCGTTCATGAGCTGAAATTACAGGTCTGTGAGGATCTGCTGACGTCATCTCTTTAAGCTCAATTGAAGACGATATTTAGTTTGAAGTTAGTCGAATGGGTGTGTATAAGAAATTGTGCCCTATATAGGTATACTTTGATCAGTTTGAGGTGTGAACAAGGTGGATACAATAGACCAAAATCACAAATCCCCACAAATAGAATGGGTATAACTTTCGCAGGCTCACATACTATGAATGACGCCACACGTAATCAATTGAACCAAAGCAATGCCATTTATAAGCTTAGATCAGCCAGTATTAGGAAAATAAATGTTAATGAAGTAATGTATGGTTTCTTTAATTCAAGTCTAACCGTTTTTATTCAGTTCTAAAATCTTTTAATTCTTCTAAAATATTCCACTATGATATTGTCCGCGGCCAATGTCAACTGTTATTGTCTCATACCAGCGATGTTGTGTTGAAATTGTTAAGCAGAACTTTTCCGACACATAATTAAGGGAGTTTGCTGCCCTTTCTATTAACACAAAAGCCACGACGGCTCTTCATCAATAGCTTACGATGGTTGCCGTTCGTAGACTAGCCGTACACCATTTAATAGAAGGTTTCAATCTGGGTCAGGTAGCCTCTACCCTTTAACCTTCATCTTGGAATAGAAGTTTGTTGTAGGGAGAGGTCGACACGCGACCCAATTGGCCACAGAGCTGGTCAATATCAAATTGAATATCTGACCAGCAACGATGTACGCCAAGTTAGTCAAGTTAATTTTCATGTCTGCAGGTTTCCAAGAACTGTTTTCCTACCAAACATTTGCGACCCACCGCGAGCGATCTACAGAGTGAAAAATTATAAATCGCATTTAGTTTTCACATGCTTTTTGTACTCTGTCTCTATTCAAAATGGAGCAATACCGGTAGAGTATTCATTGCTATAACTGCGAAAGAAAAGACATGGCGATCACAGGCAAGGGGCAAAATAACTCTCGTAAATATACTTCATATAAAACAGCCCAAGCCACGACGACCATCTCTGAGGTAATAAGGATATGGCAGGACCTATCCTGAAAGGAAGCTCTAAATATAAGAAAGGAGTCTCCCAGAATTGAAATGGAAGACAAACAGGCGAAAGCCTTGATTTTCAGGAACTGGAATGAAATTAGCGACGAAAGGGATTATTTTGCTGCTCAGTAATTCGTTAAATGTTTCACGCCTTGAACATTTTTTTCGTTCATTAAGTCATCGCTGATATGCCAAGTTCATGTCGCAGAAAACGACGCAAAGATAGATGGAATATTCCAAAAAATTATATCCCCAATCTCTTACGTAAATTAAATATTGTTTGCATTTTTTATTTCACATTCTCAGAAAAAGGTTTCTCCTCACTGACAAATAAAACGAAGTAGGTGAGCCCAGCAATATTCTTGAATAAATGATTCGGCCATTTTTGCCGAATGTAGATTACGCGATTTACAGATTCGCTTCCCAACTATTCTTCCTACAATAACATGTACGCTCATTTTCCGGTAATCCATATGTATGTAAAAAAATGATGTCATGTGTCATGTGTAAAAAGGCGACTAAATAACGTCCACGTAAACTAACACAACCTTAATTACGTCAACTTTTTAGCCACCCCCCAGTTTATAGCCAAATCCATCAGAATCAACCAAATATTGGATCAACGAAATCAAGCTTAACTTACTTAGTCTCAATTTTTTTTCCGCTCAATCCGACATGATATCAATTTTTTTTCGCTTCATCCTATACAACGTCCATTTTTTATCTTCATCCTATATAACGTCCATTTGCACCCAAATAGCTTCCATTACAAAAAACCTTGGGCGGGACCTAGCCTAACATAACCTAACCTAGCCTAGCCTAACCTATCCTAACCTATCCTAACAGGCTTAGCTAGCATGCAAAAAATAAAAGCCTTCGGTAAGGTAAGGGCACCAGGGGCTATGGAACCACAAGCGATTACAGGCGGCTCAATTGCGGGACGAAAGCGGACAAAGAGTGGACGTTATTTCGGATGGAGGTTATTTCGGATATAGCTTAAAAAAGTTGGACGCCATATATGATGGAGCTTAAAAAGCGGACGTTAAATTGGATGGAAGGAAAAAGAAATGGACATTATATAGGAAGGAGCAAAAAAATGATCGTTATATAGGATGGATGTTAAATTTTTTGATGCAAAATATTTTGAGATTGTACAAGTTGATTGATTTGGGAAAAATTGACGTGATATGGGATTGACGTTATTTTGTTGACGCTACTCGGAGTTGGATTTCATTGATTTGATCTCAATATGTTGTTAATGAGTAATAAGTGTCCGTTTCGAAAAACGTGTATACTTGGATTATCCATTTCAGGACCATACATTTTTTTAGTATTTTGTCCACCTATAACGTTTTTGATTACAACTGTTCGGCGATATCTCCAGTATTTTAGATAATAATGCTCACGACATATTTGTTCCAATGGTCTTTGAGGGTAACTTTCGAATCAAAACAATTTTTTAAAACTAATTTATTGCTGAAAAATATTATACGTTCCCATGACTTTGGAACCAAACATGGTCTTGTAAATAAATGAAACTACTATGACAGCGTTTCAATAAAGTATTAGGTATTCAGAAAACAAATAATGAAAATGTATATAATATTCAGAACATAACAAAAATGAATTTGTGCATCATTTATTTATATTATGATGTTCGGTGAAGTCCTTTATTTCTGACGTGTAATAAAAATGAACTTGACAGACGTTACATGTGTATGATGTTCTACTTTGTCATAGAGTGATCTGGCCTTCTCACTGCCACCAACGAAGCTCTGGCAAATGTTGCAGCAGCTGCACGTCTTGTTCGGTTACAATACATCCCGATCAAACTTCTGTCAGCGATCTTCCTGCAATATAAAGGTGTGATTACTTTCATGCTGGGGTCATATATTTCTTTCAATTTCTTATAGATGCAACAAGCATAGTGTACAGTAATATTTAGTAAATTAAAATGTATTCACAGATAGAATTTGGTCCTGGATGAGTTACTTCTGATCCATCATATCCACACCGCCCGTGAACTTGTTAGGGTAAATAACCGAATCATTCTCAAACACTACAATAATTTTGTCCGCTATGTCTGTTTTTCTACATTGCACAATTACCTTCTCAACTGTTGATACAAAATTGGAGAATGTGAGAACAGATCTGTTCTATTCCCATAGCACACAAATCCTTCCATTCGCAAACAAATAATCGATATCACCTCTGTTCGTCTGATATCAGGTTTAGCATACGAACAACTCCTTCGCCCATTCATACAAATAACCTGATAGTAAATTATATCAACACCACATTTTAAGTTCACGTGTCATGGATTTTGACTTTGTCCTATGTTACATCGTAATATTGCCTCTGAACTGATTAGTGGGTTCCCATGCTGCTTGGAAACATACATTGGAGGGACTTATCGTGGGTCACACCTTGAAATCGCACTATATCAGTATGTCGTTTCTCGGAACCATTTCGTCATTACTTGCAGAATGAAGGGCAGAAAAGATAAGTTCAAGTAGTACTCTCGATCTCATATTATCAATATACGGCTCATGACAGTCTGGTTGTAGAGACCAGCAATCTCGAATTGTTTACAGAATGTGATATCCCATGAAAGAGTTCATGCCAAAGAAAGGATTCATTTCATCCCAGTCGGTTGCAACTGAAGTACCTTATTGTGGCATGTAAAGTTCACACTGTGTTTTGACCAATGTTAGAAGTCCATCAATGTTTCCCGTCATTTGAAATATGTTCTTCGGGTAAATGTTTTGGTCGACATCAAACAATAGTTTCCCTTTTCCATAAGGAAAAGCGATCGCCGCTGAATCAAATTCCGCTCACCTCTTGTTTATTTTTGGAGGTGTTTCACCGTGGCAAGATTCAGAAAAATCTAGAGTAGTTTCATGTACAGCCAGTGAGCCTTCAATGAGCACTCATCCTCAACCCTATCAGCATCAACTTCTGCAAATTAAGCATCTCCGTGGTCAATACCTGCATCGCCTTTATCCCCACTATCATATGCAGTAAAAAATTGAAGTATATCTTCAGAATCTCGTCCGTTGCTTAATATTTTTTTAAACTATGTAAAGTTACAATATAATAATGTAACGCAGTTACAAATATATTTGTGGCGGCGCAAAACGCAACTGACTCGCTGAACGCAACCTTTGATGACCATAGAGACATATTTCTCCCATCACACTACAGGTATGATGCAGCAAACTCGATAAGCCAATATCACATTATAACCTGTGTATAACATTTAGGAGAGCAGTACAATACATGCTCCCTGTGTAGCATACTTCTATTGACTTTCATGGATTATACATTATTTCTAAATGGTATCTATTCCGATCATGAACGTGTTTCATTTTCTTCCATATAATACTAAAAAAAATACATTGGCTAAACATGATGTACATTATAGCTAATTATAACAACAAAAATGAATAATGCAAGAATCAGAAGGAAAACTGATGAAAACTATTCGCTCGAGAATTATTTATAGTTATGTGACAAATGTGTCCAACTGTCGTCGTAGGGTAGAGAGCACATCATTCTTTCAATCCTTCCTCTTTTACAGTACAAGTGCATGTATGGGAATTCCGCTTTCAGGAATCAAACATTCACTGAAAAAATATTTACGGAATTACATCTTTCACTAACACAAGGCTCAGGAAGAGGATCCTTCAACTACATTGTTCATCGATACGAGATTTTTTTCCCATTTTTCCGTATCCCCTCACGACCTCGGTTTCGACACAAAGAGAATAGAGGCCAGCACTGCGATGTTCGCGATCATTGGCGCCCACCGACGGAGGATAGTATTGGTGGAAACCATCGCAGAAGAGCTTGTGATCACAGGGATTGGGAGCGTTTGCTTATAGTGCTTGTCAAAGACAACGACCAAATATGTAACTTCCATTGATCAATCAATTAGGCATTAACAAACTAAGTTTTATAACAAAAACTGAATGAAATGTAGCATTATTGCGAATAATTACAACAATATGAAGGAACAGAAACTGCACTGAGCTAACGAAGAGTTTTTGAACAGCGTCGCGGCACTGAGTTGAACTCCTGTGAAGAAATTGCAGTGGACCATGAAGGGTAATGACTCGACGCGCTAAACACAATGTATGAGCACGCTGACACGCAATCCCCATCTGCACCCCTCCATGAGTCTGCAGGGAATTGTCTATATCTGCCGGTTTGATGAAAAAAACAGATCATGCGTTCCGGAAAATTTCTTCATAATATAATATTAATGTCTCGTCTATCCTTTACTGTAAAATCGCTTGAGGTGGAACTTATGCTGCCCACCTTACAATTTTGCATTTATAATGGAAAAATTTGTTTGCCGTCTTCAATTCACCAATTTAAGATAAAATCTCTCTAAGGCTTTTCATTATTTTATAAAACATTTCAGCGCCTGTCGCTCATTCAACACTGGGTCTTTTTCCGCCCCTAGGTTTTAGAATACTCTTCATCCTTCCATAAAGCGAGTTAATCGCAATACAATATTTTTAAATTTACACTTACGTTAATGTTTTACTTGTTGCAGACCTCCTTGATACTCTTACTGAGTTGTTGGAAGAGTTGTTTAATTACACCGACTTGAAGATGTCATTTCATTTCGAAAGTGGCGAAAGACACTTCGATGACAGTTGAGGATTCGCTGCGGTCTAATAGTATGAATTTTCCCTATGTTTCCATTTGGAGTCAATTAAAATGGTATTTCTAGAATATTTACTAAGCTGTGTTCTGATACGATATTGTAGCATGAAACCATATTAGGTAGAGTTCCACTAAGGAAAACAATGTTTTTCCGTTATAGAATATCCACGACGATTTTTTTTCTATTTATTTTTTCAGGCACTATTGGCAGTATTGAGACCCCTTCGCATCAGCGACATGGCCATCCATCAATCACTCTAACGGCAGCTTATTTAATAAATGTCGAACTAGGTCGAAGAAAAATCCCATGAATACAATTGAACGATGCTATTCTCGAACATTTATGTTGATGCAACTACAAGAGTGATAGAATTTTCCTTCAATTATTTGGTCATATTTCTAAAGTCCTATTCTAAAATGCCCGAATGATTCAAATTTAATTATTATGTCCTCATGTTCGCCGATATATGTGAACATGAAAAGTGTCAGGGCCAGCTTTGATTAAAAATTAAACTCATTTTTTTCCGGGTAGAGTACATTAACATTTTATGCCGCATATTAAGAATTTTGCAATCCCGCAATTCATCAATTAATTGTGATGGGAGAATCGTTTGTTTCATTATTGAAGTGGACGGGTCAGATTGTCTTTCAGAAGCAAAAAGTGTGCTATTCACACACTGATTATGTCCCCCTGTATACGGTGCATAGTTAGGTCCAAAAACGAAGTTCTCAATATGTTCTTGAAATATCAGTATTTCCTGACGATGTTGCAATTTTCACTTGCCGTATTCCATTCCATTAGACATGCAGTGATCCAAGCGGAAAATTTGAGATTCCACCTCGAGACAATTCCTGGGAAGAACAGAGGAAAGTCTTCGGTACAATTGAGAGGAATTGAGTGGAAGCCTGGTCTGGCGGACCTATGGAATAAACATCCAGAAAAAATAGTTGAAATCGACCTAAACAAAATTCTGATCAATTATCATGTCAACATTTATATGATGTCGTATTTTCTCCGTCCTTTTGACCGTAGCTTAGGAAGAAAGAAAATTGTGAGCAAATAAATTCTTTGTTAGTTCTGAACATCAGGAAACAAGATTAATTTAACTTCCATCCCACAGGAAGAAAATGGTTTGAAACAGCAAAATATAACAATTTATAGAGCCAACAGGTGGAACTGGCCTATCAATATCACAACATTGCGACTCTATCTATGCATGTCAGTGGATTGGCATATGATGCCTCAAGTAGAACGAGTTCTCATAATTGCCATTTATATGGTAATTAATTATTCCATACAAATAAAGAAAATACTTATTGTATACCAAGCACCTTTAGCTAATCAGAGCAAATGTATTTTATCGTCACTGCAAAAGTAAATGTTTTTTGAACAGCTATTATGTCGATGAGCGGGAATTGGAATACCTTTCGCTGAACTGAACATGCTAAATGTCCTTGCTGATTATTCAGCTGATTCCCTGTTTTGAAAACTAAGTGATGAAGTTGCTATTCTAGCAACATTTAATGATAGCAAAACCAACATCCTCAAGGAGTCCTTCAAGCATTACGAAGATGTCCCAGGTTTTCCCTGCTATATATTTTTTGGGGGGATTACGAAGGGCGATAAAATGAATCTCACATGGGAGGATTTTTTTTTATTTCGTTTCTGTTTTTTTACCTCTGATTTAACAATACTAGACTATCATTGAATTTCATGCAACGAGCGATTAGCTTATATAATTCGTTTCCATGATTTATAAATAACAAAAATTATTCCTTCTACAATCAACATGACAGAAACATTAAACAAATATCACACTCGGAATAGTTCCTTCTGCAAATAAATAGACGCGTCTTTGCATCGCGTTAAGTTATTAAACTGAAGTAACAGAAACAATTATTCCTTTTGCAAGGAAATAGACAAGTCTTCGTATTGCGTTCAGTTTTAAAACTGAAGTATTTGATATCGGAACAATTTGGAACCGTTTACCACCTGATTTGGTTACCAATAGTTGCATTGCATTTTTTTGAAATACTACAATTTTTTGTGCTGCATTTTTTTGAAATACTGCTTAAATGAACTCTTCAGCCCGACCCATGACTCTTATTACTGCTTTTACTAGTACTACTAAATTAATTGATCTAAAACATTTCATGATATATTATTCATATATTAATTTGTAATCATCTGAGGTCCGAAATGCTACATATTTGTTAATATGAACTGACCTTTATCTGTGGCTTAGCATATTTATCACTAGTTGGATATATATGTTTATGTTGATTATTACAACCCACTTCATTGACGAAGGATATGAAACATTTAAACAACCTCTTACTTAACGAACCACAACTACGGCACATAATTTTTTTTAATAATAACCCAATTGAAAATGCAGGTATCAATAATCTATAGTCATCATGGTATTTTATCAAGATAGTAATGTGATGATCCAAACAGCCTTCAAGTGGAAATATGTGCCGTTCACGGTTATTGCCGTTGTCCTTCATTCAGAAAAATTATGCCATTACATAAAAGTGAAATCATTCTTCTCCCCGAATATCTGACCCAGGAATTTAATGCCTAACGCGCCAACAAGATAATGCATTCTATCAGAATCCATCAGAAGAACGGTGGTATTGTTAAAATTTAATAAATTACTTCTGCTATCCCGGTATTTGTGTAGACTGCAGACATACACGTTGCTGGATTTTTAATTAAGCAATTCAGTTTAATAATCAGGCAACTGTTCCAGATTTGAAATATATCGTTAACAGGGTGAATCAATTGATTGATTCGGGTGACTCGGAGTTCAAATAACAATGCAGTGTAATCCTCAAGCAGGAGTAAAACAATGTTCACGCATGTAAAAAAAAGGAGTTCATAAAATAATATGTGTTACATTTATATACGGAGGAAATAAGCAACGTGTATCAGCAGATATTTCAGTCCCGCTACCAAGACACATTAAATAACTGTCAAAAGCTATGGTCAATCTGCTCTGTTTGCTGATGTAACCTCAAGAGTCTTCTGTTTTTAATCATTGAGGGAACTTTGTATTTACCCTCATGCCATGTGAAAAACAGTGCCACATACCATACAAACTTTGAGAACCTTGTTTCTTTCGACAGCGGGTAGCCGTTTGCACACAAAACCACTCATTGTCCATGGCGAAATGGACTGAAACAACGACGCCAACAAACATGCGAGCGGTTGGCCGAAACAATAGAGAGCCTGCCCATGAGGCTCGTAGTTGGGTGGAATGAGAACAGCTACTGCATGCACATTCCATTATAATCTTTTAGAAGCGGACAAAAGGATTCATGCACCTCTGATTTTGATTTTGTAACCGATGGGGCCCAAAGGTCTTCAAATCCTTCCATTATTGAATGAACCGATTGAGACACGACAACATTCATGGCGCATTGGACACAGTTCGTTATTAGAGGTTTATTGATACAACAGATGTTGTTCACAGACTGCATTCATGGGCGCATTAGACACAGTTCGTTATTAGAGGTTTATTGATACAACAGATGTTGTTCACAGACTGCATTCATG
>SDVV010003188.1:0-21721 GCA_016164225.1 Gammarus roeselii | reverse complement strand
ATACATACACATGTTATGATCAGCCTCCGCTAGCACATATATTTGGAAACATTGCTGCTAACCGAACATTACCACCAGGAGCTGTGTAGTGTGTGCCCTAGAAACAGTGTAGGCCTTAGGCCTGTTACCCCTAGCTTAAGTTAAACGAAGAAATCCCTTGCCTTGCATATTTTTTGGTTCCCTCCAGAAGCAGGTGGTCCCACCATATGGAATACAGGTCGTAGGAGACGTTGACGAGTTAATGACATTAGGTCATCCTGTTAAACTTGACAATTCAGCATTGTGTAGCGGGTATCCCATAACGTAGAAAGGTAGTGTTAGCTCAGGGGTATCGTAAACAGAAAGATGGAAGGAGCCTGTGAATTACTTAACGGCCAAAGTTTATAAGAGGCCAATAAGGTCAAGGTTTTAAGACACCACGCCTCTTTGGGGAGGGCCCAAAAGGTGAGTGGTTCCCTAATTGAATGATCACTTCATTCACATAAAAAAGGCCCTCCCATAGTATTTCAAGCTGTAGGTCTGAAGTATAGATCTCATATCATTCCAGTAGCGGATTCATTGGGTGGAGGTAAGACTGATTTAGGACAGCGACTGATATTAGTATCTCATAATTAGATGCGTCTGGTTTAGCCCTTCAGCGTTCATTTTGTGTGTCAGTTTTTGCTTTATATACTGCTATGCGTTCATACTTGAGGTGTGTAATAATTACTCTGTTCTTATGTCCCGTGTTTTGTATCTCCCTACAGGGTGGGTCTTCACCGTTTCTTCGCCTTTGAGTAGCTTTCGCTTACGCTCTGCGCTATACACTTACTACATTTCTTTTTGCTATTCATTTACACTTTTTCCGTTGTGTCCGTTATATCACAATCAATGTTTAGTGCTATATGACTAGTTCAACTGATGACATGTTACTTTGTTTCAATTCAAAAATAAAATTCTAAAACCACTGTCTAATCATTTGTACCCTGCACTATACCTGATTTTATGAAACCTAAATTACCTTTAGGGCGAGTTCAACTGATGACATGCTACTTTGTTTCAAGTCAGAAATAATATTCTAAAACCACTGTCTAATCATTTGTACCTTGCATTCATACCTGATTCTAACAAACATAAATTAAAGAACACAACATTGATGCACAGCGTGAGGAATATTGTAGCAAACGAAAATTATATCAATCACTTCTTGAAAACATATTAGAATCATTACTTCACACTTTAAAACAAAATGCTTCAGCCCCTTACACACGCCCCACCGAGACACTCGACCAGTGACACGCCCGATTGTTACCACATGCTACCAAAAGAAAAAGGCAACAATGAGGGAATAACGGGAGACACACTGCGGTTACCAACCACCCTGCGGCGGTAGCGAAGGGGCGACCAAAGACACGAGCCAGCCTGCCTGACCGAAGCCTGACAGACCGTTCGGGCAACCGCGAACGCACAGGGACGACAGTCCGTCAATCCTGGCAGGCTGAAAGGACAGCCGTATTCGAGGACAAACTCCCTAGGTTAAGATGGACTGAAAATAAATCAACGGACACGGACAGCTGGCTGACAGGATTCCACGTGACGCATAGAGAATCATGAGGCCCCCTTCGAATTGCCGCTTAACATCTCGAGAAAAACAAAAAACAAAGAACTGTAAGTGAAACAAGAAGCCCATCAAATCAAGTGTGATATATCGCGATAGGCCGTTCTCGTTTAAGAAGTGAAATTAGAGAGTTCGTAAAAATAAAAGCAATTACAGCTCCCCACAAAAAAATTCAATATATCTGCTCTCGAATTCATCAGCAAATGAGTACAAAATTAGTTTTGAATTGAATTTAAGTAGGTGCGTGTAAATTATTCAACCTGCTGTTCCAGCAATATTCATCTAAATTGTGGTCATGTAAATAATTCAAGAAAAAATGGATCGCGGTGGCGGAAAATGAATCCTGAAATACATAGAAAAATATATTTATTGGACATAAAATGAAAAAATGTCAGAAAATTTAGTGGAAAAACAAAACCATGGAAATATATTTAGGTAAAAAATATAATAGATAGCTTGTAGTTCACCGGTGTAGTATAAAAGTTTTTTTTGTAGTATATAAGCAATTTTTTGTGTTAATTGAACGTAGACAGCTGGTGATAAAATTTTCTATTTAATCGATCACTGAAAAAAAATTGTCATTGTCCCGTTGTGTAGTGTTCAGATAGTCTTGCGTTTCCGTTTTAAATTTCATACAAAATTTCCATGACCAATTGGTTAGGTGACACGTTCCAATATCTGATGTACGGTTATAAATTTTCAATAATTCTTGTAAAATTGATTTCGTGCGTTGCCAATAAATTGTGTGTAGCCTTCAGGTCTGCGTAGAAATGCGGTATTCAATTGCAGAAAATTATAGTCTAAATGTCAAGATAGTATGTTTTTTCAGGTGTGAACACCACTGTCCGTAATGTTAAGACATGTTCGTCGTAAGACGACCTAGACGCAAGAGCAAGTGATGTGGAAGTTGGACCTATGCGATATGGGAGTATAAAACGAGCGAACGCGTGAATAGAGGAATGATTGAACAAACCGTCACCAAACCAACTCAAACCTATGACAAAACGAATCATGCGATGGATCGGTAAATAAAGGGAGACGAAGTCAAGTCGTTTCTAAGCGACAATAACTGACTCAGGTCAGAAGCGGAAAATAATAATGATGAACCGTCTCAGTTTTTTCATATTAAAAAAAAACGAGCAAGCAATCCTTTTCTGGAGAAGCAAGGACTGACATCCGAACAGGCAACGCCAATCCAGGTATGACTGGGTCCACACGGGACGCCTCATACACATTTTAACATCGGAATTTGTAATGTTAGCTCGTCGTGGTAACTGTACGGACAAATGCTTCGAATTGAAGGCGAACGGCAGCCCACTTCAACCCCCGGGTGACATAGCGTGGGATTACGAGAGAGTAAAACCGAGCATCATGAATTTTGAAACCGTTAACCCCAATTTACCGACCATAGGAATAGTATGGGAATAGTATGGATTATTAGTATGATTATTGGCGAGTTTAGGTATGTATTGTGGGATGATGCAGCACCTATGGACAAGAATCTATCTACCCCATATTGCATTACCCAGTTTTGAAACAGTTATATCAGTGTTCCATTGACGCGTTTTTCCAATAGCGAAAATACCTGAACGATTTGGATTTACTGTAAATTAAAATATTATGTTATATATTCTTAGTGATGATCGAATGATTTATGTTGAATTTGCGCAGTTTTTGGAATTTCGATCAGTTAACTCATACAGTTTTAGGAATTTCAGTGTATTTTAGGCTTGAAGCATCCATGTAGCAAGCTATTTCAGGCATAATTGCTAGGTTGTTGCATCATTGTAGTTGTTTTATATGTATATATGACACATCTGTTACGATTAAAACGTGGTTACTTTGGTTAAAGAGATGTTAATTCAACCCTGTTATGGTCTGATGTTGAGGCTAATTTCATTAGATTTTGTATGTACTATACCGTATTTTACTATAGGTTTCAGTCATGTCGCTCGCATGTCCTGGTATCTTATGTAAATCAGTTGTTTGGGTGGTTACATGTTTTATCTTGTTCGTCACGGTTTTAATGTAAGTTTCGGGCATTGTAGAGAATTGACCTTCTTGCTTTGTTATAACTCGAGAGTTTTAGTATGGGTCTTTAGGTTTTGTATGTTCTCTGTTGAATCTCCATCTTCATTGCAATTTGTTGGTTATTTATACAATTTAGGATATATTACGTTTGTGTCTGCGATGTTGAACATTATTCCAGGCTAAATTTCGTTACATGTTGTTCATTTTTAGTGTTTTATATATCTTCTTTCATCCTGTTACAATATTTGACGTAGTTATTATAGATATAGAACAGACGATTTGTTACAAATTTGGTCTTGCTGTCAGGGTATTGTATATTTATTGTACGACCATTCTTCAATATTTAGGAGGAGTTAGAGAGACCCCTAGGCATAGGCTCATTCTGTTTATGCTTGTTTGTGTGAATGGACTGATTTATTAGGATGGATACCATAATGTAGTACAATTTTCATGTGAATGATAGCAGGGTAGAGAACCTTATTTAGCTATTTTATATATGTTCCTGATGTAAAGTTTTTTTTCCACGAGAATCATAGGATTGTATGTTGAAGAGGTGTATGTCCATACTGCATCTTTATGGAATTTTTGTCATTGATCCCTAGCAAATGTGTAGTTTAACGTTTAGATGATAATTTACTGGATGGATGGGTCCAAGTGTAGAGGTGGTTTATACTCTTTGATAGTCATTTTTGGAGTTCATCCATGTTCAACGGGATGTATCTTTGTTCGAGGCTGTTCAGAGACGATGGGTTAACAGATGCGAGGTACGTCTGTGGCATCGTTTCACGACTGTAAGTTACCTCTAAAATTGTTATATATCAGTGGTAGATTGCTGGGAAGTCACCTAGTAAAGCATTATAGAGTTCATTTTTATGACACAGTAGGCATGGATTTGTACTCCCAGAGGCATAGCATCAGTTAGATCTAGGAATGTATTATAGATTTGAATGGTATGATAGTTTGAAATAACTTTTTCACAATAACTCAGCGTTAAATGTCAGTTATTTTTGGTATGGCTGCTATGTTAGTATACGATCTGAGTCATGAACCAGATCACGCCGGATATTGGAGTAGGATTCATCATCTGGGTACTGTAGGATACACCGTACATAATAGTTAATTGTTGCTGCTTAGGGTAGAGTAGAAAATATTATTTAGCTATTTTTAGATGTTGGTGTATATTTTGATTTGATATCATAGGAATATATCAGTATTCGATATAAATTTGCCTATTTTCCATGGGATGTTGGGTATAAAATTCGCTTATTTGGAAGAAATGATTAAAAAATTTGGTGTGTTTCCCCTCTCGACATTGGATTTGGGTCTGGTTCTATATTACCCTGGAGAACTATTCTACCGGATTGTGTTGAGTGTTAGTGTTGAAATTCTTCAATAATTGAATGTACATCTCAATTAAAGGTCTGTAATGATGGTCATAATCCCAACTCATTCTAACCTAAAATTACCATGTATTGCATATTATTCCCCGTTTCATACTTATGTTAGGTATTTTTCTTCATTGATTTAACCTTCATCCTTATCATATCTAACCACTTGACCCTGTAGATTTAACAATCCTTAGCAGATTGTGTGTCTACATTTATATACATATTTTTTCACTTCGCTTGTTACAAGTCCAGTAATATCGACCAGTCTCGAGTAATGTTAGGTCATCGCTCGTTTGTGGACTTTCGTGTTCAAAACGCTCATGTAAGCTTACTCCATACGTCAGTGAGTATTACGAATGTTAAAGCGTTAGCAAGATTTATGTACGGTTTTACTGTTGGATTATGATTTTTTTTATAGTGTTGGACGTTTTGCTCCTGCCATTTTCGTCTATTATATCAAATATTGAATAAATTCACTCTAACAATTTTTTCATACAGATCTGCATTGTAAGGTTCGCAATCCACAAGATCTAGGACATAAACCATGTCTAAGGTACATAATAAGCAAAATATATGTCAATGTACGATAGTATAGATCAAAAATTGATGAATGCAAAATGGGTTACCATACAATGACGAATACATTAATACCTAGGCAACTTAACCTATTCTATCAATTAGTTATGCATTTTTAATCAAGTCGGATGCTTATTTATGCTATTGATATGTATAAATCTCTCCACTAGGACTGTATATATTTCATATCAGAAGCAGTTGAATACATTTTTCTCCAATTTATTCAAGCAAAAAAACCTTCTGCAGATGTTTGGATTCCAGAATTTATCGATAGCTCTGTTACATATTCGGATGAGACTGAGCAGGTAGGATCCAAAGAACTAATGCACTACAATCTGTTGCATTTTTATAATGTGGGTCAGGTATTAGCGATGTTAGGTTCAAAGATCTAGTCATTCTAACCAATAATTATGTATTTTCATTCAAGTTTGATGGATATGTATGATATTACGTCATTATTTTGTGCGATGTACATATCAAATCCCTCCCACACGGCTTTATTTTTTTCGTGGTTTTTCTTCTAATGTCACACACCACGTACACACATTCACGCTTTGTATGCACATATCCAGGACCGGGGCACGGTATAATGACGTCGTATACAGGGATAGTTACCGATACAATGTAGACGCACACACACACACACATTTTGATTGCATGTACAGGATCGGTTAAAATCTGAGGCCCTTTAACTCTAATATATATTTTTTTTCATTGGAACAAAATCCCTTCATATTGTTACAAGATATTTATTGTGGACTACCTTCACGTCATGATAGGTAAAAAGAACTATGCATCTTAACCTATCCTATCCTTTTCTATCCAGGAATTATATAGTAACGATCGAGTTTTAGTGCATAAATTTGGTAATTTTTTATCGATTTATGATATATTCATTTTCATTCTCTCCACTTGGCTCTTCGTTTTGATCTAGCCTCTTCACACCCGTCAAAACCTATCATAACCCAACTTTATGTATGGTGTTCAGTCATTGCTATAAACATATGAAGCCCTCCAAACGACTCGAAATAATACTTTAACATATATGCTATTTATTTTGTTGTCACTCTCATCCCATATAAGTTGGCAGAGGAGACCCATTTTCAATCTCAGATGGTTTGAATGTTACCTTCGAGTTTAGGATAATATAAACATTTCATTGAGAACATACATAGTTTTTATTAGTATTTATTAGCATTATTTACTGACCTTGCTGCCATCATCAATATCACAAACACAAATTTAATATTCAAAATTTCAATGAAATTTCAAATTTTCGAGGGATGTCACCTCACTTAAATAGCCAAGTTATCACTGCAAAATACAGACTTGGCTCTGCCATCCCTCGAAAAATTTAAATTTCATTCAAATTTTGAATATTAAATTTGTGTTATATATTTTTAACTCATGTAACACGTGCATACGCTTGAATAATCACATTCACATCCGTCCTCAGCCTAGGTTGATGACCTATGTGAGAAATGTTAGGCCAAATGTTCTGCGAAAAAACACATGTAATCAACTTATAATAGCTAGCTGGTAATCAAAATGGAGTCAGTGATACGTTGAGAATAAGCGGAGACACACGTTTCGTCATAGAATCAACAGAAAATGAACATTCATATCTCAAAATTTTGTTTACAAGTGCTGGAAGAAGAAATCTCCGAAGATGATATGAGTCGGTTCGAATAAATATTGACTACTGTGGAAAATAACAGTTATCTCAGAATGGACAAACAAGAATCAAAAGAGTGGGAGAAAACATTCATAAATGTATGCAGGAAAAAATAAAGTCTTTTTTGGGAAACTAATGTGGACGCGTTACATTCGTAGGTAAGTAAGTTAAGGAGGGGGAGGGGATATGAGAAGTATATCTCGAAAATTTCTATTTTCCAAGGGAAAATTTTTCATCATGATTGTAATACAGCTGAGGTATTGGACACCAGATTATACCTATGAACAAAAGAGAAAGTGGAACGTATGCAAAATTTCTCAATGATGAATCTCAGAATGACTTTGAATTAGAAAAGATTCGAATAATTAACTTCAAGAAGAAGAAGTAATACAATTATTGACACACGGGAACGGAATAGCCTTCTGTATCCGCATCAAAGATATGATGGAGTATAAGATGGATTTTGAGAGTATACTGAACTATAGTGATGAAAAGTATTGTTGGATGACGAACAATGCTGTTTAAATATCAAAAACCAGGTAAATGATATTTATGATGGCAGCAAGGTCTGTAAATAATGCTAATAAATACTAATAAAAACTATGTATGTTCTCAATGAAATGTTTATATTATCCTAAACTCGAAGGTTAAGTAATGAATTGTGAACATCGTGACAGTCGGAGGTAACATCGAATATTCGAAAATCAGTAGAAAAAAATTGTTTCAAGGGTTGAAATGATGCCAGAAAACCTAGCTCGAGGTAAATGATCTAGATGTGTTACAGAATGTTATGATATAAATCAGCGTCCGATCAGATCTGGAAACGAAGTCATCGTTTAGTATAAGAAAAATATAGGCAAGAGAAAAATGAAAATTCAGAGATGCAAGTGGTCAAGGGTTGTAGAGTTTAGCAGAGATATTAAAGTAAATTAAGAAAAACATGGTGTGACACTATGTGTCCGTTTGTATGAAACTGGATACAAATTTGAAGAACTTGTAGCATTCAATCCATCCAAGTTTGAAAATGGGGGGATTCTCTGGTAACATATATGACTCGAGAGTGACAACGAAATAAATAACATGTATGTTAGAGTGATATTTAGAGTTGTATGGAGGGGTTCATATGTACATATCAATGACTGAATACCGTACGTAAGGTCAGGTCAGGTTATGATGGGTGTGAATATTATGTTAAAGTGACGTAGAATTGTGTCAAAAATCGAAAATAATATGAGTTACCCGTAACATTCAAACCATCTAAGATTGAAAATGGGTCTTCTCTGCCAACTTATATGGGATGGGAGTGACAACAAAATAAATAGCATAAATGTTAAAGTATTATTTAGAGTCGCTTGGAGGGCTTCATATGTTTATAGCAATGACTGAACACCATACATAAAGTTTGGTTATGATAGGTTTTGAAGGGTGTGAGAAGGCTAGATCAAGATGTAGAGCCAAGTGGAGAGGATGAAAATGAATATATCATAAATCGATGAAAAATTACCAAATTTATGCACTAAAACTCGATCGATACAATATAATTCCTAGATAGAAAAGGATAGGATAGGTTAAGATGCATAGTTCTTTTCACCTATCATGACGTGAAGGTGGTCCACAATAAATATCTTGTGACAATAAGAAGGGATTTTGTACTAATGAAAAAAAAAGATATCAGAGTTAAAGGGCCTCAGATGTTAACCGATCCTGTAAATGCAATCAAAATGTGTGTGTGTGTGTGTCTACATTGTATCGGTAACTATTCCTGTATACGACGTCATTATACCGTGCCCCGGTCCTGGATATATGCGTACAAAGCGTGAATGTGTGTACGTGGTATGTGACATTAGAAGAAAAACTACGAAAAAAATTGAGCCGTGTGGGAGGGATTTGATAAGTACATCGCACAAAATAATGACTAAATATCATACATATCCATCAAACTTGAATGAAAAAATATAATTATTGGTTAGAATGACTGATCTTTGAACCTAACATCGCGTATAACTGACCCACATTATAAAAATGTAACAGATTGAAGTGCATTAGTTCTCTTGGATCCTACCTGCTGAGTCTCATCCGAACATGTAACAGAGCTATCGATAAATTCTGGAATCCAAACATCTGCAGAAGGTTATTTGCTGGATAAAATTGGAAAAAATGTATTCAACTGCTTTCGATATGAAAACTATACAGTCCTAGTGGAGAGATTGATACATATCAATAGCATAAATAAGCATCCGACTTGATGAAAAATACATAACTATTGGATAGAATAGGTTAAGTTGCCTAGGTATTAATGTATTCGTCATTGTATGGTAACCCATTTTGCATTCATCAATATTTGATCATGTCATCGTACATTGATATATATATTTCGCTAATTATGTACCTTAGACATGGTTTATATCCTAGATCTTGTGGATTGCGAACCTTACAATGCAGATCTGTATGAAAAAATTGTTAGAGTGAATTTATTCAATATTTGATATAATAGACGAAAATGGTAGGAGCAAATCGTCCAACACTACAAAAGAAAATCATAATCGTTTTGAACACGAAAGTCCACAAACGAGCGATGACCTTACATTACTCGAGACTGGTCGATATTACTGGACTTGTAACAAGCGAAGTGAAAAAATATATATATAAATGTAGACACACAATCTGCCAAAGATTGGTAAATCTACAGGGTCAAGTGGTTAGATTTGATAGGGATGAAGGTGAAATCAATGAAGAAAAAATACCTAACATAAGTATGAAACGGGGAATAATATGCAATACATGCCAATTTTAGGTTAGAATGAGTAAGGATTATGACCATCATTACAGACCTACAGTGAAAAATGTTGAAGTGGGTCTGGTGAATGGTCGAAAAAGTCAAATATTCTGAATTGGAACGCAGTCTCATAGCAAAAGGCTGAATTATTCAAAAACTTCTATGTGGCTAAACTGCAAACGAAATACAAACATTTATATAAGTAAAACTTGCGGGGATAAGCAGTTAGCAAAGACCTGCGATTGGATAACATAATTGAGATGTGCATTCAATTATTGAAAAATTTCCACACTAACACTCAACACAATCCGGTAGAATAGTTCTCCAAGGTAATATGGAACCGGACCCAAATCCAATGTCGAGAGGGGGAACACACCAAATTTTTGAATCATTTCATCCAAATAAGCGTATTTTATACCCAACATCCCATGAAAAATAGGCAAATTTATATCGAATACTGATATATTCCTATGATATCAAATCAAAATATACACCGACATCTAAAAATAGCTAAATAATATTTTCTACTCCACCCTAAGCAACAACGATTAACTTTTATGTACGGTGTATCCTACCGCACCCAGATGATGAATCCTACTCCATAATCCGACGTGATCTGGTTCATGACTAAGATCGTATACTAACATAACAGTCATACCGAAAATAACTGACATTTAACGCTGAGTTAATGTGAAAAAGTGATTTATACCATCATACCATTCAAATCTATAATAATTTCTTAGATCTAACCGATGCTATGCCTCTGGGAGTACATATCCATGCCTACTGTGCAATAAAAATGAACTCTATAATGCTTTACTAGGTCACTTCTCAGCAATCTACCACTGATATATAACAATTTTAGAGGTAACTTACAGTCGTGATACGATGCCACAGACGTACCTCGCATCTGTTAACCCATCGTCTCTGAACAGCCTCGAACAAAGATACATCCCGTTGAACATGGATGAACTCCAAAAATGACAACCAAAGAGTATAAACCACCTATACACTAGGACCCATTCATCCAGTAAATTATCATCTAAACGTTAAACTACACATTTGCTAGAGATCAATGACGAAAATTCCACAAAGATGCAGAATGGACATACACCTTTTAAACATACAATCCTATGATTCTCATGGAAAAAAAAACATAACATCAGGAACATATATAAACTAGCTAAATAAGGTTCTCTACTCTGCTATCATTCACATAAAAATTGTACTACATTATGGTATCCATCCTAATAAATCGGTCCATTTACACAAACAAGCATAAACAGAATGAGCCTTTGCCTAGGGGGCTCTCTAACTCCTCCTAAATATTGAAGAATGGTCGTACAATAAATATACAATACCCTAACAGCAAGACCAAATTTGTAACTAATCGTCTGTTCTACGTATATATATAATAACTACGCTAAATATTGTAACAAGATGAAAGAAGATATATAAAACACTAAAAATGAACAGTATGTAACTAAATTAGACCTGGAATAATGTTCAACATTGCAGACACAAACGTAATATATCCTAAATTGTATAAATAACCAACAAATTGCAATGAAGATGGAGATTCACCAGAGAACATACAAAACCTAAAGACCCATAGTAAAACTCTCGGGTTAAAACGAAGCAAGAAGATCAATTCTCTACAATGCCCAAAACTTACATTAAAACCGTGACGAACAAGATGAAACATGTAACCACCCAAACAACTGACTTGAATAAGTATAGTAAAATACGGGATAGTACATACAAAATTTAATAAAATTAGCATCAACATCAGACCATAACAGGGTTGAATTAACATCTCTTTAACTAAAGTAACCACGGTTTAATCGTAACAAATGTGTCATATATACATATAAAACAACCACAATGATGCAATAACCTATCAATTATGCCGGAAATAGCTTGCTACATGGATGATTCAAGCCTAAAATACACTAAAATCCTCAAAACTGTATGAGTTAACTGATTGAAATTCCAAAAACTGCGCAAATTCAACATAAATCAATCGATCATCACTAAGTATATATAACATAATATTTTAACTAACAGTAAATCCATATCGTTGAGGTATTTTCGCTTTTGGAAAAACGCGTCCATGGAAAACTGATATAACTGTTTCAAAACTGGGTAATGCAATATAGGGTAGATAGATTCTCGACCGTAGGTGCTGCATCATCCCACAATACATACCTAAACTCGCCAATAATCATACTAATAATCCATACTATTTCTATAGATAATATATACATATGAAATGAATAGATGGGAAACAGAATCTTGCTTGCAATCCTACCTTCAGGCTGGTACAAGCAGGGCCGATCGCACACTAAGGCTGCAAATTGAGTTATTAGACATACCTACCACACTAATCCTATAAAATAATATATAGTGATAAATGAACAAAACATATAAAAAATATCCTAAGTCCCCACCGCTATGAACCCACCAATCAAGCATTGATTGAGTCATGTATACCACAACTAGATACGAATACCAACATATATGTTCACATAAAAAACATAGAATTATAATCCATGCATAAATATATGACAATATATACACTCACAACGTAGCAAGCGTGCCACAGAGCCAAATTTATAAGACAAAGAATAGGCTAGAGCAAACTCACCTAATCTTCCAGGAGCACATCCAACTTTTCGCGTAGGGGGTCCCTACGCCCCGCCCCCGCCAGAAATTTGGAAAAACACTAATCCTACCAGAACCGAATAAATATATATAATGAGCAACAGTTAGTGACCAATTATACTCCACTACAACCATCTAAAGAAAAAAAAAACTTATATATAAAAACAATGAAGATCATAAATACAGTACAAATTAAAATGATCATAACATAAACCTTGCCAATCAAGGTTGCAAGCCTGTTTCCATCCCGCCGCTTCCCCTTCAGTCCCCCCTTCCGGTCTCTCCCCTCCCCCCGTCCGTTAGCTGACTCGGGCACCAAACCAGTTCCGGTACCCCTCGCTCCCGCCCTCCCCCATCTGTATCTCTAATAAATGTAGACTAACAACAGCGATCATTAAGATTTAGGTGAATTTATTTGTCGCTGGCCACACAAACTTTATCAAAAGTGGCCACCCAATCCGGCTCCATCGACGGACTCACAATGGGTGAGGGCCAGAGCTGTAAAGTGGGATAAGATTCATACTGAATAGTAATTTTATGAAATTCATTCATCAGTAGTGTTAAAATTATGGTAGGTTTTGCTGATCGATGACCTACGGAAAGCTCAATTAAACAAATTTGTTTTGATTTATTTGATTCGCTGGTTGAGGGATAAGACATTCCGATTATTAAACAGACATTTTGGCCACCCTGGCATTCATGAGTGCTTTAGCACGTCATGATAGGCTTGGTTCACAGTTTTGCATATTTCTTGAATTCGAAAAAGAAAACGAACGGCAATGATGGGATGCCAGTTACTGTTAGAGCGTACAGGGCTCTGTATGCAATTCATTTTTAAATTTACACCACAAATTTCCGAAGCATTCAATCCACGGATCTATCCAGTTGATAGAGCAGCTGAATGTTCACAGCTTGTATTCAGCGATCAAGCGTGTGTCATGAGGCTGAGTCATATTGCATTAGTCAATATCTGTCACCATACCATTTCCGTACTTGAGAAAGTAAACGACATTGAAATATTCATAACTTGGTTCGCAGTTTTCGCACCGCCTTACGGGGAAGTCTGTATTAACTTCGCGTTGGGACTCCGGTGGAACATGGAAGCAACTACATACAACAACAACAACGTAGTTTTCGCAACAATGTGCAAACGACTTATTTCATGCACCGAAATGGCTTCCCACACGAAATTTTTCATTGAATATTTTAAAGTCTTCTTCAAGCATTCGGCGATAAATTCGCTTTGTGGCCGCCTCCTTACACTTCGTACACAATCATCCAGCACTGCAATTGTTGATTCGTCAAACACGAACACCTGCAGCAGTAAACAATACAAACAATGTAGTGGAATCGTCTTATAAGTAATGAAACAACAAGTGAACTTTATAGCTTCAAAAGTTGTAGCAAGTGTGAAATAAAGCTAGCAGTTAAATCATAAGCATTTGTTATTTCACTAATCTCAGTGCCCTATTACTGATAATTAATTATCTTTTATGCACAACAGTGGAACTGATTATCAAGATGTTACATTTTCAATTTTCGCTATTGTTCAGAAGTTCATTAAGTGCGAGATTTCCTTCAGTGCGAGATTTTATCATGGTCGTTGAGTCGTGACTGTTAGGTCGGGAAAATGATTTCAATCCATCTTCCATAAATCTGTCGTTCATTGTTCTGCCGACGGCCAGCTTTGCAGAAATCTCTATACAAGATCTAACTCTGTTTTGAAGTGCATGTTGTATTATTATTCAATCTGTTCTCGGAGTTGTTCATCGTTTCGACCAAATTTTCCAACCTTTCAAATCATGAGTTATTCAATCCCTTCTTAATGTCACTGATTGTTTAGCCACGCTTTTGTTTTCTCGCTTTTGCTCTCATTGTCATTAGAGTTTCAGTTAAAAAAAACTTTAGTTTACAAATCTTGGTCAATGCATTCTTCACCAATAAGATGGCGGAAAAATGCAAATGTTAGTAAGTTAAGGTGCACATATTCACATTAACGAGCGAATGACATTAAAAACACTTTTCCTGAAAAGCAGTCATTAAGAGGCAGAAAACACCCTTTACACGCTAGAACAAGACGCTATCTGGCTGACCTCTGGCAGTGGCCTGACTTTATCCATCATTGTTGCCATGATTTTTTGCACAGTTAGCCCTAAAACTCGACAAAATCAATGTCAGGCAGTTTCTCATTGCATAGTAAAACCTAATACAATTAATTTGGATTCACGCAATCTCTTTTATTTACATTTTTTTGTAAAATGATGTATAATAAACTCATTCCAAATCATGAGATATCTATGATAAGGGTCAGCAGCAGGTCCCGACAGCTTTCATTGGTTATCCCCTGCTGTATCGATGACGGACTCTCGTCCACTCACGTTCATCACGTTTTACAACTAAATAGCCGAGAGAGAGAAATCACATACAGCCCGGGTAAAGGTTATTCATACACAATCTTTATCCACTCCCTCCTATCTCTTGAACGCTCTCTCGCTGCATAAACATGGATGTATTTCCTTCCCAATGCATGTTTCACGCTCTTCATTCACCCATATCTTGTTCTCATTCATTATCCCATCGTCCATGCTCGCAATGTGTCCGATCCATCAGAACATGGGTACAACAGTTCACAGTTACACCAGTGTTCGACCACACCAGTGCATGGCTACAACAGTGCATCGCACCTGCAGTGGTGTAGGTACATCCAAACGCATAGCCACATCAGTTTATGGCTACAGCTTTCTTGGGTTTCAGTTTTTGAGCCTATATGGTTGGTCCGAAATTAAACAATAAAATTGCTTACAATACCGTTTCCTTGTATAAACAATATACGACCAAATACAACAACTAATCGTTAAACAAATCAAGCCAGAATTTGATTAAATATAAGACATTTAGTTGAATGATGTACGAAACGATCAATCAGATATTTTGAAGATAATCTGTACACATTAGACGAAATTGATTAGAAATTATTATACATGTAATTACTGGAAAACAACTCTTTATATAAGGCTACACTTGTATCTATTATCAGAGCCACGAGTGTCTCAATGCTTTGTATCATGGTCATATCAAGAACGGTCAGTTCAGCCTACGGATGTCATGGGTCGTGTCGTCAGATGCGTTACGATTAGATCAGCAGCAGAACTGCTCTCTACAATTCAATCAAAGTTTGATTCGCGAACTGAACTCACCAAGGTGTCATCAGTGAAGTGACACTTTATAAGCCAAGCAAGCGTTTACTGGATGCCTTCCTACACCCAACGCCTCGACTCAATTGTAAATTTGGACTGAAATTTCTTTTCTTTTTGTGATAAAAATTTACGAATGAAGCTATACGGAACCAATAATCACTACAAATATTATCACGCAAAATCCGGGGATAAGAAATAGGTCACGCATCAGCTATTATCCGATTACAACCACCAAATTCCAATTGTCCGATCTCGGTCCCTCGGAATTTTGGGACATGAATCCTACTCAGAACACGTGATTCTACTCTGCTCGTAATTTTTCTCACCATTCCGATTTATTTTATTCACCGTCATTGCTGATCCTCTCCATCCGCGTCAATCCGGCTGCTATTGTCATTCAATATATCACACATGCATTCCACTTTTTTCTTTTATCCTCTCTCATCCCCCACGTCCCAGCCCCGTAAATCACAGTTGGTGCAACGCATCCCTCATCGAACCCTCATAGCGCTTTGCCTGAAGTCCTGCACCTTCTTACTGTACACACTACAGCAAACCGATTCCTTTACAACTTTTCTCTGCCGTGCATCGAACTCATTTCTCAACTTTTCCGCATTGGGTACTTAGATTCTAAGAAACACTTTTACACCTCCATCAACTTTTCATTTAGCCGGTTACTGATCCCGCTTGCAGATTCCAATTTTCACACACCCTACCTATCTCCGATGCCGTTAACACAGCTTATCAGAATCTAGCACCAGTTTCGAAATATCTACACACTGCAACTGGCTCAACAGTAGTCTATATAGTGCTGAAATGCGGATGTGAAGGAATATGATGGGGCTTAATTAGCGGCGGGGCAGGGGTCGGCCGGAGTCAGACGGCAGCACCGGAACTGGTTTGGCGCGTGAGTAGCTAACGGACGGGGGGAGCGGAAGGGGGTACGACAGGGAACGGCGGGCTGGAAGCCAGGCTTGCGGCCTAGATTGGCAGTTTTTATATTATGAACATTTAAATTTTTAGTGTATTTTGATGTTTATTGTATTTATATATGTTTTTTCTTCTTTAGATGGTTGTATTGGGGTATAATTGGTCACTAACTGTTGCTCGTTATATATATTTATTCGGATCTGGTAGGGATAGTGTTATAACAAGTTTCTGGAGGGGTGGGGTGTATGGATCCAATAGGCAAAAAGTTGGATGAGCTATGGCAAATAAGGTGAGTTTGTTCATATCTGTTCTTTGACTTATCAGTTATTTCCGCGGCATGTTTGCTGTGTTTGAGTGAATGTTTCGTGATATATTTATGTCTGGATTATAATTCCAAATCGTTTCTGTACATATATGTTTTTATTCTTATCTAATTGGAGGTATAATTGACTTATTCGGAGGTTGTTTGGTGGGGATTCTTAGCGATTGGACGCTTGGTACCAGCCTGATATTTACTTTTTTAGGCAACGTTTTGTGCGTTTTCCATTTATTTATTTCATCGGCATATATTATCTATAGGAATAGTACGGTTTATTTGTCTGGCAGTTGGTGGTGTTGCTGATTGTATTTTGGATTGATGCAGCAGTTTTTTCACGAAATTCTATTTACCCCATAACGTATTGTCCAGGTTTGAGCCAGATATATCGGTGTTTCAGTGAAGAGGTGTTCTAATAGCGAGAGAGCCTGAACGATATGGATTTATTGTAAGTTATTAAATTGTTTTATGTGTACTTAGATTTATGTGGAATTTCTATTTTTTTTCAATTTTGAGTAGTTATCTCATACAGTTATAGGAATGTTAGGATATTTTAAATCTGCATCGCCTATGAAGTACACTATTTTAGGCATAATTGGTCGGTTATTCCATTATTTCGGTATTTTATACGTATATATAAAATTCTGTTACGATTAATCCCTGGTTACTTTAGTTGAGGAAATGTTAATTCAACTCTGTTTTGGACATCGCTGGAGAGTGATTTCATCAGATTTTGTATAGACTACAGCGTGTTCATGTAGAAGTATTCCACACCATTTACTCTAGGTTTCAGCGTATGTTGATCGCATGTCCTGGTACCTTATTCACGTGAGTTGTTTGGTTGGTTACATACTTTTTCTTCGTCCGTCACGGTTTTTATTGTATGTTTTGGGTATGGTAGAGAATTGATCTTCTTGCTTTGTTATAACTCGAGAGTTTAGTATGTGTCTTGCAGTTTTGTATGTTCTCTGTACAGTTTACATCTTCGATGCAGGGTATTGGGTATTTATACAATATCGAAATATTAGGATATAGTACATTTGTACCTACAATGTAGAACATTATTTCAGGCATAATTTAGTTACATGTTTTTTTATGTTTTATATATCTTCTTACATCATGGTACAATGTTTGACGTAGTTATTACAGATGTAGAAGATCCCATTTGTTACAAACTCGGTCTTGCTGTTAGGTTATTTTCATGTTTGTTATAGGACCATTCTTCAATGTTTAGGATGAGTTAGAGGTGTCATATAGGGAAAAGCCCGTTGTGTTTATGTCTATTTGTGTAAGTAGACCGATTTACTACGTTGGATACCATTGTGTATTACAGTTCTTAATGTTAATTAGAGCAGAGTAGAGAATCTTATTTGGCTATTTTTTAAAGTTGTTGTTGTTGTTATTGTATGTTTTTTCCACGATAATCATAGAAATGTATGTTTAAGAGGTGTAAGTCCGTACTGCATCTTTGTGAAATTTTCGTTATTGAACCCTAGCAAGTGTATAGTGTAACGTTTTAGAAGACGATTTACTATATGGAGGAGTTCTGGTGTAGAGGGGGTTCACACTCTTTGGTGGTCATTTGGAGTTTGTCCAAGTTCAACGTGACTCTTTATTATTCTTGTGGACGTCGATCATAAGTTCTATTGGTTTGTTAGAGGTTATCCAAAAAGCTGCTATTCGTTGTAGTGGTTTACTTAGGTCATCAGTGAACAGATCCCCAGATTTTTCATAGCCACACTCTTTGAGACTCATGTCAGTCGCATTCTTGAGCACTATACCTGTGTATAGATTCTTGGTTATGTACAGGATGTAACTTTGCTCGACGTTGTTCAGAGACGATGGACTAAACATCTGCATGGAATGTGTGTCTGAGGTATTGTACCATGACGGGGTGTTACCTTTAAAATTTGGTATATACCAGTGGTAGATTGCTGAGAAGGGACCCAGTGAAGCATTGTAGACTTCGTTGTTATGACACGGTGCGCTTTGATTTGTTCTACTAGCGACATAATATCTTAGTTGGTTTTTTATTTTGTTATACATCTGAACAGGTATCGTAGTAAAATAACAATATTCGTATTTACTCAGAGTTAAATGTCAGATATATTTGGTATGACTGTTATGTTAGTATATGATCTTAGTCATGAACCAGATCACGGGGGATATTGAAGTAGGATTTATCATCTGGGTGTGGTAGGATACACCCTATATAATAGTTAATCATTATCGGTTAGGGTAGAGTAGATAATCTTATTTAGCTATTTTAAAGTTGCTGTTGCATGTTTTGATTGGTTATCATAAAAATATAACTTGTTTTGATATAAATTCACCTAATTTCATAGAATGTTTGTTATAATATACGCTTAATTGGATGTAATGATCCAAAATATTGGTATGTTTTTCCTATCGACACTGGATTTGGGTCCGGTTCCGTGTCGTCGTGGAGAGCTAATCTATCGGTTTTGTGTAGAGGGTTAGTGTTAAAATTCTTCAATAATTTGATACACATATCAATTATGTTATCCGCTTGCATAACTTTACTAGATGCTTATTCCCGCATGTCTTACTTATATAATTGTTTGTATGACGCTTACAGTTGTTCACTTAGAAGTTATTGATTAATTCAGGCTTTGTTATGAGATTGCGTTCCAATTCAGAATATCTGACTTATTTGAGCGTTCACAATATCCATTGTAGCATTTTTCATTAAAGGCTTGTGATGATGGCCGTAAACCTAACTCATCCTAACCTAATCTAGCCAATAAATATTTTTTCACTCGTTTTCATACTTATGTTGGGTATTTTTTCATCGATTTAAGCTTTTATTCATATCAAATCTATCCACTTGTCTCTGTGGTTTTACCAATCTTCAGCATATTGTGTGCTTACATAGATTTATTTTTTCACTTAGCTTGTTACAAGCTCAGTAATATCGACTAGTTTCAAGTAATGTTAGGTGGTCGATCGTTGGGAGGCTGTCGAGTTCATAACGTTTATGTTAACTTCCCGGATAAGTCAGTGATTGTTACGGGTGTTAAAGCGTTAGCAAGTTTTATGTACGGTTTTACTGTTGGAATACGATTTTTTTGTATTGTTGGATGTGTTGCTCCTACCATTTTCGTCCATTATAACGAATATTGAGTAAATCCAATCTAACATATTTACTACAGATCTGTGATGTAAGGCCCGCAGTCATGAAGATGATCTGGGATATAAATCATGTCTAAGATACATAATTAGCGGAATATATATCAATGTACGACAACATTGATCAAACATCAATGAATGCAAAAAGGGTCACCATGCACCGCCCAATTCATTAACATCTAGGCAACCTAACCTTTTCTACCCAAGAGTCATGTATTTTTATTGAAGTATAAACTCTCCAGTTGGGCTGTATTTTCAACATACCAAAAGCAGCTTGAATATATTTCTCCAATATGATCCAGTAATTATCCTTTTGCAGATGTTCCGAGTCCAGAATTTTATCGAAATCTGTTACATGTTTGGATGAGACTCAGCAAGTAGGATCCAAGAGAACAAATGCACTTAAATTTGTTACACTTTTTTAATGTGAAGCAGATTCACGCGATATTAGGTTCAAAGATTAAACTCATCCTAACCAACTTAACCAATAATTATATATTTTCATTCAAGTTTGATGGTTATGTATGATATTTAGTCATTATTTGGTGCGATGTACATATCAAATCCCCTTCGCACGGTTCCATTTTACGTAGTTTTTTTAATGTCACACACCAGGTACACACATACATGCTTTGTACGCATATGCATGGCCGGTCACGGTATAATGACGACATATACAGGGGTCAATACCGGCACAATATAGACACATACACACATTTGTATGCATATGCAGGGTCGGTTAACATCTGTAGCATTTTACCTCTGATCTATGCTTTTTCCATTTGGATAAAGTCCCTTGCTTTTGTCACAAGATATTTAATATGGACCAGCTTCACGTCATGTTAGGTGAAAATAACTAATCATCTTAACGTAACCCAACCTTTTCTAACCAAGGATTATGCATCATCAATCGACTTTTCGTGTTCACATATGATACTTTTTCATTTAATTATGATATCTTCATATCCATCCCCTCCACTTGCCTCTACTTTTTGATGTATCATTTGCAGCTTTGATATACACTTCCAATATTGATCTAGCAATTTTCATCCATTTTCATATGCAAATTACATCGTTTTTTTATACCTTTTTCTTATGATTCGTGTTTGTTACATAATATTAAAACCCATCACAACCTATCCTAACCTAACTTCAGGTATGGCACTCAGTCATTGTTATATACATACGAAGCCCTCCAAACGTCTCTAAATATCAATTTCACATATATGTTATTTATTTCGTTGTCACTCTCAACCCTTATTTGTTAACAGAGAGGACCCATTTTCAAACTTAGATGGCTTCAACATTACATGTATTGTATATTATTTTTTGATTTGACGCAATCTTACATCACTTTAACATGTTATTCGCACCCATCATAACCTCACCTAACCTTATGTATGGTATTCAGTGATTGATAT
>SDVV010003187.1:0-21722 GCA_016164225.1 Gammarus roeselii | reverse complement strand
ATATATATGTATATTATATATGTATATATATGTATATATGTATATATATATATATATATGTATATATATATATATATATATACACACACACACACACACATAAAACAACAAATTCTTATACAACATTCATGCCAACCAACTACCGCGCCAGTCACCAACCGACAATGAGAAGTCATGACTGCGTTTTCCGCAGGCTTTAATTAAGCTCCATCCCAATCCATTCAATAATCGGGCAGTGGTCTTCACCAGCAGCCTACGCCATCCTCACCTGCAGCTACCTGCTCCCTCAGCAGCAACCCCTTCCCGTTCACCTGCAGCCTCTCGCACTTTACCTGCAGTAAATATCTGTCGGGATGCTCACGCCACTCCGCGCTTGGAAGTTTCACCTTTCGCCGCTGCTCCACGTCCTTCTGTACGCGCTGCTTGAAATCTTGCTGGTTTTCTCTGGACAGGGTGGACACGATATCATTAGGAAGGTGGAGAAGCTATGGAATTGAAAAGGGCAGTAGAGAGAATCCTGCTGGTTTTCTCCAGACAGGGTTGACAAGATATCATTAGGAATTATTATTATTATTATTAAATCGTTTACATCCATCCTCTGGCAATGGATTTTAAATTTTTAGAAAATAAATAAATTCTTAAACATATGACATGAAACTTCATTATCAATTACACTATTTGAATTAACAAAAACGAGAGTTCAATTTGAATAAGTCACAGCTCATCTCTAGGGGCAGCCGGTTTGAATTACATTTAGCAAAATATTTTCCCTCAGTATTATAAGCGCACAAACAGAAAATGTCTATTTTAACAAAATAATCACAACAACATAGCGTTATGAAAACCAGTGACGCGCGGGGTTGAAAAATAAGAATTACTTAGGGTGGATAAATAACAAAATACATGGGTTTGGAAAATAACAAGTATATGGGGTGGGAAATCACACATGCATGTGGTATGAGTGCCAAGAACATGGGCTTGGGACATTGAAATGTGCTTACATATTGTAATGAGGAGTCGACATTTTGTACGATGACAAAGATGTGGATGGACGGCATGAATTATATAGAAAATATGAATACAATATAGGGTTGAGAAATCAAAAAGGGCTAACATATTGTAAAGATGGGTCTAAACCATTGTATGAATAATGAAGGGGTGAAAAGGCGACATAAGTTATACAAAAAAGTTGTAAAATATATACCAAACAACTGAATATACAATATACAGACTTCATGACTGCTAGGAAATGATTAAATGATTGACAATCAGAATAATACAATGCTGGAGTACAGTAATTGGATGAATATACTTCTGTTATGGAAGAGAAAGCCAAATCTAACTTATAAGGCAATGATTGTACCACCAAAAAATGGTACAGTAATTGTTAGAAATAACTCAATGAATTATATTAAAATAGAGTTAACCTTTGTCAAGATTAGAAGCTGCCTATCATTCTCGGAAAGACAGATTCGGTGTTTTAATTATACTGAAACAATTGAAACATAGAAATAGACACAACACTAGTTAACATTTATGGTAATTGGCAAAGACAATGGTGATCGGTAGCAACATAGAAAACATATGTATTGTCAGAGTAAAAACGCTTTGATGGTGTATCTCTGTGGAGAGGTTTGGTGGTGTTTTCTGACATGCTGATGAACAGAATGCATTTTCTGGTTACTGGTATTATGCATTTTGCTTGTGTTTGTGAGCAAATTTGCAATTTTGAATCAATCGGTCAATAGAGGTTTGTTAGGACTATCCTTGAAGGACCTGTTGGATTTAAGATTCTTGAGGCTTGTTGAGGGGTTGTTCCAGGATTTTGGTCCAGCAATCGAAAAAGCTCTACAGGCAGTTTCTGTTTTCCTGTGTTCAACATGCAGAGTATCATTATTTCTTGTGAATCGATTGTTCTCTTCACCTTGACAATATATGTGCCTTTGGCTGCCAGGTAAATGTTTTTTTTCTAAGATTTTCATGATTTCTGATCAACTCATGGAGTGCCAGTTTATTGTCAATATTGAGCCACTGTAATTTTTTGAGGAGAGGACTTGCGTCGGCTCATTTTTTGTGGTTACCATCACATGTTATTCTTGCCGCAAAGTTTATACAACGTTGCACTTTCTCTCTTCGAGTTCTGGTGCATTTCCCCCAAATTGAAAGAAAGTAGTTGATGTGAGAAAAAACTAAAGCATGGACAATCAGTAATATTGTTTTGAAATCCATTTTTTTTTGCGGAGTTAAGAAATAAAAGTTTTCCATTCAACTTGAAACACAGAGTAGTTACGTGGTGATTGAAGGAAATATCTGGATCAAACCATACTCCCAGACTTGTAACTTTATTTTCAACAGGAATATCAGGTTTGCCTATCCTGATAGAGAAATTCCTTGGGATGCTTTTCTTTTTGAGTTCGAGCCAAACAAGATGCATTGTGTGTTTTCTGAGTTGAGCTTGAGTCCATTTTTATCATACTAAGATTTCAGATTAGTTTCGGCTGTGTCAGCGTTGTCTTTCAGCGCATTCAGATGTGACGGTTTTCTGGAAAGCAATACATGAACATTACCATTTTTTCTTCACATTTTGGTAATTTACAGTCGATGTCATTTACAAAAACCAGGAACAACAAAGGGCCATGTATCAAACCTTGTGGGACCCCCAAAGGCAACTGTGGTCGAATTTGACGTAGATGCATTATCGAGTTCAACTGGTTATTGCAGATTCATCAGACAACTTTGGAAGCAAGTAGGGTCTATTCCAATGTCGCGGAGCTTGCCAAAAAGAATTGTATGCCTTTCACTGTTGAATGCTTCCGATAAGTCTAGCAATACCAGCCAAGATGTCTGCCCCTCATCAAAGTTTTTGTACAGATCTTTAGTGATGCTCATAAGTGCGTATTCTGTTGACAATTTTTGCCGATAAGCATACTGGCAGTCATTGAACAGCTTGTTTGATTCAAGGTAATTAATCAATTGGATATATATTCACTTTTTTAGAACCTTGGATAGAACAGGCAGACGACTGATTGGTCTGAAGTTGAATGGTCAATTCTTGTCCCCAGATTTATGAATTGCTTTCATGATTGCATGCATCAAGATCTCTGGAAAAGTTTCACTTGCTATGGAGGTGTTGATAACTGTGCTGATATAAGGCAAGGTAACTATTAGACTGTCTTTCAGATATTGTAGGGAAAAACCTTCTATTCCTGTAGAATGTGTTCCTCAGGGCAAATACAGCTCGTTTCTACTTCGTGTTGCGATACTTGCTTTGGTTTCTATTTGACGTTTGCTTCTTGGTCGCTGTCTCCATGGAAAGCTTTTGGACTCCATGTATCTGTTACGTTGCTCTGTAATCCATGATAAGCTTCCTGGGTTACCTCTTCAAAAACCTGTTTCCCAACTCCAGCAAAGTAATTGTTAAACTTCTCTGAAGTTGCTTGAGGATTCGGATAAGTAGGCGAGGTGATCTTTTTTTCGTAGGGAACAATTCTTTTTCAGTACATTCCACGTTTCTTTTTGATTGTTTTTGCACTTTTCTAGTTCCTCAAGATGGAATTTAATTTTTACCCTCCTGACTTCTCGTTTGACTTTTCTATTTTGAATTCAAAATATTTATAACCAAGTGATGCTTTGTTTTGCTCTGCATTTGAGATATTTTCTAAGTGCAATTTCGTTTTGCAGTTATTCTGTAATCCATTTAACTGGTATGTTTATCGTTGTTTTAGTTTCTGTTGGTGCCACAGTGTTCAGACATGTGATTTTATTTAATCCTCAGTTCCACCAGAGCCTCAAGGCGAGTCATAATAGGCTCCTCCGTAGGACTAGATAATTATGGATTCCAGTAGGGTCGCACGCCTCAGTGTGCGAGGAAAAAATACAGTGTTTTTAAAGATGAAAATTTGAAAATTTTACCATTATCAGACGCACGCTGGTGCGCAAAGGAATATTTTTTAGACAAAACGGACCTCAGCTTTCAATCATTTAGAACTTCAAGAGTAATAATGCGTACCGGTAGCATCGTCGAAACTAGCACAAGGTCCACGGCTGCAAGGAACAAAGTCAGCTCCGACAGCAACGCAACACGCCCTAGACCGCCACGCCGTCCAGGTCGACCACAGTACACTTCATTTCTTTAGGTAAGATTCAGACGGAACCAATCCTCGCCTCCAATCAATTAGAACTTCAAGAGTAATATGTACGCACGCTAAAGCGCACAGGTATCATCGTTGGAACTGGTACAAGGTTAACGGTTACACGAACAAAGTCAGCTCCGACAGCAACGCAACACAATGTTTACAGCTACGCGTTCTAGTTAAGTAGATTTCAATTTAGTTATTCAGGTAAGATAAAGACTCGGACGAAACGAATCCCCACCTTCAACCACTCGGAACTCCAGGAGTATTATGCACGCGCGCCAGTGCGCACAGAACGTATCGTCAAAATTGGAACAAGGTGGCTTCACGGACTAGATCTACACCAACCAAAACGCGCCGCAGGGTTTATAGCTACGCAGTCCAAGTCAACCCCAAAAACTACATATGGTCCGTGCACGCGTGAGCGAGCACAGACTGAAAAAATGACACCTTTCACAAAATCAAAAACAGAAACTCCCGCAAAAATTCACTAGCATTATATATTATACATGACACAATTGTGGATCGTGAAGAAAGTAAGGGCCGGTTCGTCAGGGGCAGAAAAACTGCTCGGATTATTGATTTCGCACTCATTGTTCAAGGGGATAGGGTGGGTGGGGAGAGGGGGCAGAGGTCTCTTGGTCCCAATAGAGCCCGACGAATCCCGGAGGGTAACCCAAGTCCCCCGGGTCTTCCCGAGCTCCCTCGGCTTCGAATCATTTGGGCCAGTCTCGGTTCGTCGCGACCAACTCGACTCGCCTCAACATGTTTCGAGTGATCTCGACGCACCTCGACTAGCCTCGGCGCGGTTCTCCCCCTCTGCGCTAGTAATCATATGGACTGTAATAACAAAATTTTTCACTCAAGCATTTTAGGGTGGGAGTCATTTGATTTAAGCCTCATTTCCACCAGAGCCTCAACGTGAGTCATCATAGGCTCCCCCGTAGGGCTCAATGATCATTGATTCCAGTAGATTCGCATGCCTAAGTGTGCGAGGAAAAAACAAAACAACGCTTTTACCGTTAGATAAAAATTGATTTTTTTTGTCAGACGCACGCTGGTGCGCCAAAGAAAAAACGGTCACTCGAAACGGACCTCCTCTTCCAATCCTTTAGAACTTCAAGTGATATGTACGCACCCTACTGCGTACAGATAGCATCGTCGAGATTAGTACAAGGTCAGTGGCTACACGGGCAAATTCAGCTCCGGCAGCAACGCAACACAATATTTACAGCTACGCGGTTTAGTTGTATAAATACAACTTATTCATTTAGGTAAGATAAAAACTCGGATAAAACGAAACAAATCCTTGCCTCCAGCCCCTCAGAACCTCACGTGTTATATGTCCATACGCCAGTGCGCACAGACAGTATCGTCGAAATTGGTACAAGGTTCACGGCTACTCGGACAAAGCCAGCTGTGAGAGCAACGCAACACAATATTTACAGCTACGCGATCCAGTTGTATCATTACAATAAATTTACTCAGGTAGGATAAAGACTCAGATGAAACGAAACGAATCCTTGCCTCAAACCCATCAGAACCGCATGATTAATATGTCCACACGCCAGTGCGCACAGATAGTATCGTCGAAATTGGTACAAGGTTCACGGCTACACGGACAAAACCAGCTCCAACAGCAACGCAACACAATGTTTACAGTTACGCGGTCTATTTGATTTTTAGTATAATTTATTTATTCAGGCAAGATAAAGACTCAGAAAAAACAAATCCCCGCCTCAAACCACTCGGGACTCCAAGAATAACATGCACGCGCGACAGTGCGCACAGACAGCATCGTCGAAATTGGTACAAGGTCTATGGCTTCATGGATTAGATAGACTCCAACCGCAACGCGTCACAAGGTTTAATAGCTGCGCAGTCCAGGTCAACCCCAGAAACTGCATATAGTCCGTGCACGCGCGAGCGAGCACAGACTGAACAAAAAATACTCTTTCACAAAACCACAAACACGAACTCCCGCACAAATACTCCAGCGTTATAATATTGTGGATCGTGAAAAATAAAGAGCAGGTTCGTCATGGGCACAAAAACTGCGCAGATTATTGATTTCGCACTGATTGTTCAAGAGGATAGGGCGTGGGGGCATTGGTCCCTTGGGTCGCAAAAGAGCCCGATGAATCCAAGAGGGTGACCCATGTCCCCCGGGTCTTCCCGAGCTATCCGAGACCCCTCGCCTCAGCTCATCTCGGCTTGTCTCGAATCATTTCGGCCAGTTTCGTCTCGTCGCGACCAACTCGACTCGCCTCAACATGTTTTGACTGATCTCGACGCACCTCGACCAGCCTCGACGCGACCCTCGCCCTCCGCGCCAGCAATCCGCGGACTGTAATGGTTAATTGTTCTACTCAGGCATCTCACATAAACATTTTTCTGTGTATGGGTTTTACAGCGCTGGGAGGGGGGAGCAGAGGTTAAAGGATTCATAGGGGCCTCTAAAGGGTCTCACAGTTTTTCAAAAGGGTATTAAAGGGTATTAAAGGGTCTCAAGGGTGTCCCAAAAGGCCCCAGAAAGGACCAAGTGGATCCCCCCCCCAATCCACCTGGTCTCCTAAGTCCCCCGGGTTCTCGAAACCCCCGGGTCCCGTGGGTCACACAAAAACCTCCCCTCCCTGGGTCACCTTGTCTCAACCAACCTCGATACACATTATAATAATAACCAATTCAAAATTTATCACTGTGAAAGAAGGGTAGAGAAAAATAATAGAGCCCAAGCAAGAAGAAATACTAAAATAAAGTGTTAATGATCTATAAAATGAATAATCATCCATTCACCCCAAAGGGTGGGAGTAGGTGGCAGAGGTTTCTCGGGTCCGAAAAGAGCCCGACGCAACCCGGAGGGTATCCCGGGTCCCCCGAGCTTCCCGGGTCCCCGCGTCTCAATCATCTCGTCTTGTCTCGCATCATTCGGCCAGTCTCGGCTCGTCGCGACTAACTCGACTCGCCTCGACGCGACCCTTGCACTCTTTGCCAGTAATCCGCGGACTGTAATATTCAATTGTTCTACTCAAGCATTTCACATATATACATTTTTCTGTGTATGGCTTTTACAGCGTGGGGAGACGGAAGCAAAGGTCCCAGGGTTCAGAGGGGCCTCAAGGGGGTCCCAAAGTTTCTTAAGGGGGTCTCAAAGGGTCTCAAGGGTATTCCAATGGGCCCGGAAAGGTTCAAGTGGGTTCCTCCGAATCCTCCTGGTCTTTCAAGTCCCTCGGGTTCCTCGAGTCCCACTAGTACCCCCCATTACCGGGTCACCTAGTCTAAGCCAGCCTCGGGTCATCTCGACTCGTCGCCTCGCCAGTCGACTTGTCTCCACTCGCCTCAACCTACCTCGACTTGCCTCTTCCCCTCCACGCACAGTGCCATTCAAGACTTTCACTCTCTAAGATCAACACATACATTATTTCACCACATTTATTAGGCGCCCGAGAGAGCAAAAATTCTCCCACCGTAGGTTGGACTAGGCGAACTAACACACCGCATAGTCCGCCCAGGGCCCCTGCGGGCGTCTTACGTTATATAATTACATAACTAATCCAAAATTGATCACCATGAAAAAAGAGTACACATATATAATTGAGCCCACAAAATAAGAAATACTAAAATAAAGTGTTAATGTTTTATAAAATGAATAATCATCCATCCACCCTAACCTTAATCGCAATATTATTTAGGTTCTGATGGGTATTTATAGACATGGTTGCTGCTCCCCGTTTCAACAGTTTGTGCCTCTATAGTCATTCGTTTTTACTTGCAGGACAGTTGGTGTCACTTTGGATGATTGCAGAGGCATCTCTTCATTGAATATGGATGCATCATTTTTGTATTGCAAGGGAGAATACCTGTTGGAACATGCACATTAGTTTCCACATGCTTGTTGCGCTTTGCTGCAAGATTTTGTTGTTCGAAATGCAGCTTCAGAGGGTGGGTTGGTGCAAGACTACTATAGTGGTCCTGTTTCTTGGCTACAAATATTGAGTATTGAGCAGCTTCATCACTCTTAAGGTTGATTGGATTCATTACAGTTTTTGTTACAATGTCCGGGGTTGTTCCATCTAATATTGTGATTTGTATTTTGAGTGCGTTGCTGAGAATTGCGGGCACTAGATGGCCAAAACTGCTATTATACTATTTGTTCTCAAAATACTTTTCTATCTCGGAGAGGAACCTATCATCTTTTTCCTACTCAGTGAAGGCTTCATAATTTTTTATGTAATTGAAGGATTTCTCCATTGCTTTAATTTTTATTACCTCTAAAATGTTTTCATTGTTAAGTCCTGTTTGTTTTAATAAGGATCCTTTCAACGCGTGAATCATACAATGTCCGTCTGCTAGTGTTGATCATCTTTTTAATCTTAAATCATTGAGAATGGAGTTGAAGTTGGTGTTCCAGGGAAATCGTTGCAAGTTTTCCGTCACCTGCACTGGCATTCGTTTATTCGGTTTATTGTTTATTGTTTCTTGTGTAAGCAACGCCACCCTCATTTAGATTTGTAATATGCTCTCCAGTAACACTCTTACTGTAAGAATCTGTTTGCTAATTCTCAAGTGGCATTGAGTTGTATGTTTGGGATATCGTTGCTTACAGTTCTGTTCTTTGTTATTGAGGGTGTACTGGAGCAGGGGAAACCGAACAGAACCAAGGAAAAAAAATTTAGAGCCGTGATTGAAGAGAGGCATGGCTGAGGATAGCTGAATCGAGCTAGAGGAAGGAATGGGTGGAGGGGGGTAATATATGGAACGATTAGCGGGATTTGTAGAGTTGTAGTTTGGGCTGAGGTTAGAGAATGGTAGCGAAGGTGGGAGCTAGAGGAAAAAAACGAATGGAGGAGGGTAATATATGAGAGGGATTGGCGGGATAGGTAATGTTGGAGTTTAGGCTGAGTGTAGGGAATGGTAGCAAACGAGGGAGTTTGAGGAAGGAATGGGTGGAGTGAGGGTAATATGTGGGAGCGATTAGCGGAATAAGTAGTCAGAGTTTGAGCGGAGGTTAGGGAATATTAGCATAAGTGGTGTAGTAGGGTAATGGAACAGCTGCGTTTCATTCGCATCACTTAGTACCTGTCTCAGCATTAATGAAAGATTGCAATTATTCTGGATCCGCTTGCCAGAGAACCCTGGTAGTTGAAGTTCTTGGATCTGTGCCCTAAATCCGGGCCGGCACACTTCTAAAGTGGGAGCTCGAGGAAGGAATAAGTGGAGGGGGGTAATATATGGGAGGGATTAGTGGAATAGGTAGATTCGGAGTTTGGGCTGAGGTTAGGGAATGGTAGCAAAAGGGGGGGATTGGGGTTGTGCTGCAAGCATAGTTAGACGAATTTGCATGAGTAGTGTAGAGTGGAGGAGGAGGGTAGAAGAAAAAAATGAGGAGGCGCTGATGGGACGCTATTTCTGCGACCGAGTTGAAAATGCGTTGCATGGGAGCTGATTGTGTGAGGATGATAATGAGTCACTGATTGGTGATTTTTAGTTTGAATTTTAGTTTATAAGGGTGACGAGAGGGCGCTAGGATGTGAGTTATCTGCGAGTAGATGTCCTTTGCTGACGTGTGATGGGGTGATGATACGAGATGATGGCCATATGACAGAGGGAAGTAGAGGAAGAGAGGAGACAGAGTAATGATTGCTTGCTTCTGACATTTTTATAGTATGGGGATGGCAATACCTCAACCCTCTGAGGAATGTAACATGCTACAGTGTTGAAGAATTTGATAATTCCACTAATTGTTTAGACTAGCATTCTCCAAATGAAACAATCGCTTGTCGGGAGCACCAGTGAATTCATCTCTTAGTTTGCCTGTTGGGATAACTTTGAGCCCCAAAGAGTGGCAAAGACTCATGAAACGGCGCCTCTGTTAAATTGGTTACATAATGAGGGGTTCTGCCATGTACATCTTAGCCTTTTGGTTTTTCGTTAAAATTGCCGCGGTTATTTTGACTACTACTTCATTTTCAACACAGTCCGTGAGCATAATAATATAATTTTTGAATGGATTTGCACTCTCATTGATTTTAGACGGAGCCCCATAATTGGTAATATTTATTTTTCAAAAGTGCATCTATGTGAAAGGTCAGACATTAGCACATTAGTCACGAGGATATCACCTATGAGTATTGTTTTAGGGGTCCTGGATTTTCTGTTGACAGGGTACTGGTGCCGATGCTTCACCGTAAGCCAGTTTTGCTGTTGCAGATTTTTCTGTTGAGGTGACAATTACAGGTTCTGTATTGGACGGGGAAGTGGACTCAGTTTCAGAGGTACAAGAAGTGGGAGATGGAGAGTTCAGCAGCTCTGGGTGAGTATCTATATCAAATGAGCTATCCTGTGGGAGAGGATAGGCTTCTCCTCATCACGTTTAAGGGCATATGCGCTGGCCACCGGAGTGTTTGGGCAGTGTGGCAACTCTAGGTCTATAGGCTTGCTGGTTTTGTTACATTTTTTTATTTCGCATGATATGCAGTCCCTGTTATTCTTGGCACATGCGCATTTGTTGTACGTTTCACTGTAACACATGCAGCAGGATTTGCTTCTGTTGGCGGTGTGGCTATGGAACGACATGTCTTCAATTCAAGGTTAAATATCAGTGAAGTGGACTATTCAGAGGGTTTGTTGTTGGAGGGGCTTAGAGAGCATCTTACTAGCTTACCATTTTATGGCTCCGCATTAAGAGGAGGACCCATGACCTTATTTTGTGGAAAACCATGTGCAAGTATTGTCTAAGTAGTTGGCTAGCGATGATGACAAGGTGAAAATGTGATTAATAAGTATATGGTCAAAGGTCTGTTACGCAGTTATTCATGGAAAAAAGTAATTCTCAGACTTAGTAGCTGCTATGCCAGGGCTAATAATAAGTCATTTCTATTGATGACAATACTTTGAAAGCACAGGTTGTGAAGAGCTGCGAAGAAACACGCTCAACTTGAATTCTCAGGGATCATACACAATTGAACACAGATTAACATAGAATGATTGAAATTCTTTTTAGAGTCTGAATAGTGTGTTCAAATTTTTACACAGCTTCACTGCCTTTTACTAAAAAGTTGTACATTTAAAATAATATGTGTGCGCAGCACACAAACACAATAATTTACAAAGTTAAACTGACAAACATTTCGATCCGGTTTACCAAATGTTTCTTATAGTGCAAAACATGCACGAGATGCTCAAAGGAATTGTTTATGTGAAGCAGCAAAGAAAACGTGGACAAAAATTTGAATTAAACAAAATGCTTTCTAAGAATCCCTTGCCAGTAGCCGCTTTCACTAATGTTCAGTTCCTTGATGGTTACATACAATTTATATAGAGAGCTCCCAAGAGCAATTTAGGGAGCAAACAACAAATTCAGAAAGAAAGAGGGACAAATAATTAGCTAGAAATCGAGACAGACAAAATTCTGAGAACCGACTTACAGAAACGATTCTAACAATTTGTTTTAATATAAACAAAATATTAAGAAGAGCTTTACCAAGACAATTCTGACAAATTTATTGCAATGTGAACAACAAATTTAGAAAGAATGAGGCCCAAATTATTAGCTAAAAAAAGACATTAACAAAATTATGAGAATCTATTCAAAGATGTGTACTGGACCTAATTAAAAGTGGGAAAGTACTAACTAGATTAAAATAGATTCACACAATCTAACAATGTTTGTTTGTTTAAACAAGATGGATTGCCAAAATCTTTGTCTCAGAGAGAACAGATCCTATACAGAGAGAAAAACTACAACGATACAGGTGTTACATTCAGCTGAGCAACTTGCACATTGTGTGGTGTAAGTTAAACTAAGTTTTCCAACCAGTGACCGCATTAAAATTTGAAAACTTTTCACGTCGGGTGGACAATGGAATTCGCCACCACAGATGGCCTCCAAAAGAAATCTAGAGGTAACCAGAAAAAATATGGCAGCATTGGTTTTGATTGTACATGGATTATAGCAGATCGTACCTGGGTAATAACTAGAAAAGTAAATTATAATATGACCTAAATGAATTACACAAGAAAGTGATCATGGGAGCATACATGAAAAAGGTTAAGAGTGAACAAGCATGAAGTAGATAACTGGAAAGACATGAAATAAAGCTGATAGAGAAATTGCAGAACACGGGAAAAATACCCTTAATAAACTGTCCTGAATGAAATGCCCAAATAAAAATCAAATCCTAGTTTATGAGACAGAATTTATCGCCGAATGATGTAATAAGATAAATGTACAAGGAAATTGACTGATAGAAATAAATTTAAAATCTGATTAATTGTGTAATGTACACAAAATTAATTAATATTGATAATAATTTTTCAGTCATGAGAGTAAGACTCATATTTCCACAAAAAAATGAAAACCCTTGTTGACTGAGGATGCAGATTGGAGTACTCGAATGAACAAAAAGGTAGAAAATATTTAAACATTTCCAAACGAAGTGCAAGATATTCTCTAATTGCTAGCACAAGAGAATAGTTAGCTGTTTGTGCGCAATTAAAACTGGTTGAGGTGTTGTTTTAATGCTAAAGGAAAAATTCCAAGCAAAAATGTGACGACTCTATCGTTTATCATCGGTATCTCTATGGTGTCAGAAACTTCGAAAAACTTGAAAGATCCTGCTTGCCTTCATTGATAGAGGGTTACCTCACTGGAAGATGGCCTCTCTGGCTCACCCGTGCAGACGGTCGCGAAGCGGGCGCGGTGCAGGAGAGGGCTCCTCCAACGAGTGGAGAGGGTCCCCATAACGGGCAGGCGGGGTGAAGGAGATAGTCCCAACAACGGGTGGAGAGGGTCCAACTAACGAGCGGGCGGGGTGCAGGAGATTGTCCCTCCAACGGGTGGAGAGGGTTTCACCAACGGGCGGGTGGTGTGCAGGAGATTGTGCATCCAACGAGCCGAGATGGTCCCACTAACAGGCTGGCTGGCGTGGTGCAGGAGATGTTTTCTCAAACGGGCGGGCCAGGTGTAAGAGATGGTCAGTCCAACGGGTGGTGGTGGTCCCACTAACGGGCGGGCAGAGTGTAGGAGATGGTCCTTCCAACGGGCGGAGACGTCACACTAACGACGTGCGGGGTGCAGTAGCTGGTCCTCCAACGGACGGAGAGTCCCACTAACGAGCAGGCGGGGTGCTGGATACGGTCCCTCCAACGGGTGGAGAGAGTTCCACTAACGAGCGGGCGGGGTGCAGGAGATTGTCCCTCCAACGGACGGAGAGTCCCACTAACGAGCGGGCGGGGTACAGGAGACGACGAGCAGGATTTACGGAAGAGTGCAGAGTGACGCGATTATTATGCACCCAGATTCTGATGTAGCTATCAAAAATGCCACAAATAATTCAATTGTGATGCTGGTTGCCAATCGGCTTCCAATAAAATGTAAATACTGACGACAATCTATCTCATGTGTAACTTTCACGTCCTGTCGCGGACGGAGTCTCGAAGGAATCTTTTGCCTGAGCGGTAAAAAGCCTCTGTCTGTTATAAAAGCCCGCGGCATATGGTGAGAGACAAGAGGGCAAGAGCAGCGGTTGAGGGTATCCTGTCTTCACTTAGGGTTACTCACAAGCGGTCGAGAGTGTGACATTCTGCTTTGGCGTTCTTGCGTCAAAATTTCAAGCGCGAATTGAGGCTTCTTCAATATTATGTAGGATCTCTTTTTTTCATGTTGTACAGGTGCGATCATGATTTTCCAGATGGTGCTTGTGTTTCATTTGATATATCTACGTCGTGGAATGTAGAATCTCCCCCACACATTTTACTAGCAGAAAATAAAGCTGAGGTGAACACGGGCAGGAACTTCGTCGAGGGAGATGTTTACACTAGAGCACGTACACAGGAACGACACAATAAATGGCGGTTAGACTACGCAGATGATCACGACTGATGATGTTGCATATTTCATTGATTGTACCATGCATATTTCATTTCAGCTTACTTGATAATAACCCAGCTGTCGATGGGAACTTTATGGTTCTTCTGGAAAAAATTTAACGTTCAATCTTCATGCGGGTAGACGTAATTCCCCCAAGTCTGTGGAGCTCTGCTTCACACACCCTCACACCACGGAAGACACACGGAGTATATAAAGGCAGAAAAAGCTGTGGAAGTGGAAAGCGCAGTGGAGACATTCATGCACTAAGTAGGTGATGTACAACTTCTGCGGGATTTCTCTGAACGAGGTGGACACGATATCATTAGGAAGTCGAAGAAGCTATGGAAGTGGAGAAAGCAGGGGAGACGATCATGCACCAAGTAGGTGATGTAGAGTGCTTCTTGAACCAATTAGAATGGGGAGGTGGAAGGATTCAATGTCATTAATTGTAAGAGAACCTTAGATGTTGGTTTGTCCCAGTTAACAGCACTGTGCACGTATCTCTCCTACCCCCGTTCTACTATTTGACAAGCATCTGTAAGGGTCAGTGGACCAGCCCAACTTGCTGATGCAAGAGTTAAATCCTCAGACATCAGGAAAACACCTAACACAGAACCCCATAATACTTAGCTATGTACAATTGATGAATGCACCATGACCGCCGGTCAGGTGTGCGAGATGCACTATTTTGGTCCTTAAGTGACGAGAATATTGTGGGAACAAATATTTGGCTAAATAACGTCAAACAATCACACGCAAATTTCAATGTCACTTGCATCCTGCCCAATCCGAACTAAAGTAGATACAAGATGAGCAAGATGATGCATCAAATCAATTGCTAAGAAGCTTTCTGCAAAGCTCAGCAATTCCCATTATTTGATCATTGGGATACTACGATAGACATATAGTACAAGATTTTAATAGAATCACAAACGAGGCATGTATAAACAAGCATAAACTAGATAACAACCCCAAAAACATTTTCTCCAAAACATTGGAGCTGAACTTATTGAAAAAAAGCACAAAAAAATTGTCGCCCCAAAGGTTGTCTCGATCGGGTGCCAGCACAGCCCTCACCTGAACCGGCGAACTATATTCAGACACAAAAATGGTGCAGGAGCTACTGCCAACAAAAAAACACCAGTTCAAGGAAACGTCAAAGTCCCGATGTACCTTAGGCCTTTTTGAACTTTTAGGCTTTGTTAATTCATTTCTAATGATATACATTAAATTATACAATGTGGAAAAGATAAGCTGAACATGTATTAGCTAATACCTATAACATAGAAAAAAAAAGTTTCTGATTTAATTGTAGTATTTCAAGTAGTCTAGTTTTAGAGTATGGTACAAAAGTACAAAGACTTTCTATTTAGTATTAAGTATTGTTATATTTCAACTAGCAATTCAGTTACTAAATAATGGTACATACTGAGATTATATTACAAAATTATAATATCAAAATTGTATTGATAAAAAATAATAGTAGGCAACTGCAATCGTGACTGTACAAATGCACTGAAATAACAATTAATACTCAAGATTGTCGAGTATTGTAGCTACTTTGCATGGTTTGGAACCGTAGGAATACCAGTTCCGGTAGTAAAATGCCAAATGATTGTAACACAAACCTGCGGACTCTGCACTAACACATCAGAGATACAGACAGAGGTTGCTGTCCTACAAGAAGAATCTGAATAACAGAAGATTCAAGTGGTGGCAACGATGAAACACCCCAAAAAAATACACGAAGTACATATGGCAACCAAAGTTATTTCGACTGCCGATGCCCTCAAATTAAATTGGGAACACGAAAGTTAGACATAACTGCAGCCCCAGAGTCGTGAAGGAAATTGAGCACCTCCACAAATTATCTAGGCAAATTTTTTATCCCGTGCTAATCACTATTTATTGAAGATAAACTAGGCCTCGAAACAAATTCTCCACATATATGAGAAGTTAAAATTCTAAGCAGCAGACACGTCATAATATTGATTCAAGTAGTTGGTAAACATGTAAAGTGCAAAATCACCCTCGTTTATTGCACCCAAAGGGAACGGTGGCAGATGATGGCAATCTATCCAATAATGTCGTCTGATACAAAATAGTCGCATGTGCTGAGGAAGGAAAATGCCTCATTGGATTTTCTGACACGTTCAGCGTTTGCATGGTTAAGACACCGATGAGAGTCATCAATATCCTATATCTTATATTTAGTGCAAGCTACGTATGTCACGAACGTTGAAGTGTGCGAATCCCTCGGGACTATCGACCATAATGGTATCCGTTTTCCAATAAAGCTTGACTTGCGAACGACAATGAGCAACAACCTAAACCCTGAATTAAGAAAAGAAAACTTTTATATATCACGAGAGTCAATCGCGTCAGCGAATATAACCCTCGTACGTGACGTCAATCAATCGGTAAGCAATTTTTTTGTAGATACAGACACAAGACAGGAAGGTGGCCGTCCGCCAGGTGCACCTCTCACTCTTTTCATACACTACCACTACCAAACCTAGCCTTTTAGTGCTTAAGGGTTCGGGCAAGAGACCTCGCAACACACTTCGGGTCAGGATGGAGGTCCGAGAGAAATGTCACCAGCACGGGCCCGACAGTGTTAACTGACTTACCTATGCTGTGTCGTAGTAACCGGGCCCTATCAACTCACGACCATCCTGTTTCTCAACGACACATCAGGGCAGCGTCAAAACTCATCCATACAACAACTTTCTCCACTCCGCCTCTCCACTGCATGCTTTCTCGTGATATCCACACTTTTGTCTCTCCTTCATAACGCTTGCTTTGCCATCCATTCACTCAAACTTCGAAATGCCTCGTGGACCACGTCCACTCACCTCCGCTTTCACTACCCATTTCAACTATCACCAGCAATCCATCCTGACCTTGTGCCCGAATCATCTGACAACACGTTAATCCACTCAGATCTCTGACTTCCTCACCATCCTAGCTCTAATTCGAACAACGTCGTTATTGATCTTATCTCTTAGCGTCACTCCAGCCATGCCTCCACTCAAAAATTTATCTTGGACACATTCAACCTTTTTATTTTGCCATCACCCCTTTCCCCTGTAGTCTCAGCACCATAGAGCAGTTGGGACAACAACCCTACCTTTGCTTCTATCCCCTACATCCTACAGCTCATTACACTCTTCAGTGCACCCAACACTTTACAACCTTCCTTATCTCGCGATTTCAGCTCAGTTTCCACTAGTTCAATTTTCTTCACACGAGAGCCCAGGTACTCGAAACGTTGAACCTATCCAACAACTCTCCATTTAGGAGGACACAAATTCTCCTCGCATCGACATTCCTCGAACGTCTCGTTAACTCACAGCTTCCTGACACTAACAAACTTCGATACTTGCCTACACAACTTCTTCTAAGCTGCGACCAGTGCCGAATCATTAGCAAACAGTAACTGATTCAGCTGCCAACTCCGTCCTCATTCTGCCAACAGCTCTAAACTTCAACCATTGCAGTACTTGCGTTCACCTCCCTGACACTCCATCCATTTAGAGATTGAACAAAGAGGTAGACATAACTTCACATTGTCTCAGTCCCACTGTCACTGTGAACTAAGCACTAGCCTCGCTCCCCACTATGACACGCTCTGCTATCAGCAAAAAAATTCTGAACCGCATTCACCAAATTTCCGCACACTCTATACAAACGCAGTACCCTTCATTGCGCCTCCCATACCGTACTGCCAAGTACTGGTCACAAACTTGTCTCGCTCCAGAAGTCTGGTCGGCACACCCTCTACCACTCCTGGAGACAGCAAAAAACTGGTCGGCATATCCTCTACCACTTCTGTAGCCACACTGTTCTTTGCCAACGCACCATCTGTACTGCCACTAATCCACGGGACTAGCACTCGCACGGACAACTTAGCAAGAATACATAACAAACCGATACCTGTCGAGTTGCAGCGTTCATTTCTATCTACTAACCGTCGTACCGCGGAACAATGGGAGCACTGCAACACTCAATCGGTAACGCGCTTGACCCATAACACAGAATCAGTAACCTTACCATCCATTCGGCTATCGTTACTCTACCCCTCTTCAGGTACTCAGTTGCAATACCGTCCAACCCAATAGCTTCCTTAATTTTAACACCTCTACCGCCTCTTGCTTGGTAATGTTTGCAACAATTCTCGCTACCCAAAACCAGCTTCCGAGGCTGACAGCAACACTGTCAGCCTCTTTGATATCCTCAATATTGAACAACTCATCAAAACATTTAGCCCATTTCTTCCGTACATCACCAGTCTCCAACAACAACCGGCCGTTTACCTCCCTCTTTCCCAGCCTCTTTACCTTTTCCCAGAACATATTTTTGCTCTCCTAAATTTTTTGGATACAACCGCCTGCCCTACCTAGCAGCAGCGTCCGTCTTATCTCTCCTCACCACCAGCTTTACTTACTTTCTCTTCTCTAAATAGTTGGCATAGATCACCACCGACCTAGCTTGCAACTACTATTCACAAGCTCTTCTCTTCTGCGCCACCGTCAGTTTAATCTCATCGTTCCAAAGCGCTCTCACACGACGCACACCTAACACATTTTTTACACATCTCAACAACGTATCTCTGGTCCTCTCTCATTCTTCCTCAACATTACTCAGGCTTTTTGTTTTCATTCTATAACACTTGGAAACATTGAACTTCATCATATCTCGCGAAAAAACTGCCGATCAGCCTAAGTAGGAGAACGGCAGTATCTTTAGCCGCAAAAAGAGGCACAGTACTCGGGTCATACAAAAATAAAGACTCGTAATACTGAGGCAAAAAACGAATATAAAAGTCAGCTGAAGAGTTTAAAAAAGAACATGAAACGCAAAAAGAAAAAATATGCAAATAAAATGCCTAAGAACGTCAAAATTATTCCGAAACCATTTTTAAGGCATATTTTAAGTAAAATAACTCCAAGATCTGTCATAGGTGTACTTGCGAACCAGGTCACAGTTGGGGCCCTGTGACGTACTAGCAAACTAGGTCACAGTAGGGACCCTGTGTCTTCAACAGCAGCGGAAACGTCTCTGATCAGTTTAATGTAAGAATTCAGACACCAGTGTGTTAGAGGACTCAGCCTTGCTCGGTAAACTTTGTCGACATGTTGATACTTGAGTTCAGCAAAGAGGTCGGTGTCGGATGGCCTGGTTTGTTTCTATATTATATGGTCTCTTATTGTGTTGAGACTTTGGTGTTTTTCATATATTACCAGAATCTTTTTTTTTTAGGTGTTGGATGCTTTTTTCATTTGTTTCTAGTCTTTACCTTCCAATAGGAGCAAGCCATTGTTTCAGCACTAAGGTGCACCGCAGGGATCCCTCAGATCAGCGTAAAGCCGTTGAATGACACGGATTGTGTTTGTTTTAGGATGGTTCTCTCCCAAGACTGCCTTGACTTAGAACTTGATGAAGTGTCTCTTCTGAAAATATTTTTTGTTTGTTTGTTTGTTTTTGAGGTCGTAGGCTGTTATGGCAATTTCTACCTGGTTTTCATGCGGTAGTGGCGCTCGTTGACCTTTCAGTATATATTTGTACCATTCTTTAGGTCCACCTTTCAGGTAGAGACGTTCTTGTCTCACCACCGGGCAGCCTAGAGGGGAGAATGAATTGGTTTTGGGCGACACTGGGTTCAGGTGTCAATGCAGAGTTTCTCGCCAAGTCCGCTTCTTTCTTGGTTGCAACTCAGCAGGATTTAGCTTCCCATCACGCCCTGCTCCCCAGGGAGATAGAGGTGATACGGTTCCAAGATTTTGTGACCTACCAGGGGGTACTTCTGCCAGTTAGCAATGCGTCTCTCAGTTGAGTTGGTCATGATTAGTAGGGCTTAGCGCCCTAAGAACTAACCACGGCTGGCTCTTAAGCTTGGGTTCCTAGCCGAGTTCATTATATAATTATCCTACCTCTCTCTGCCCACGGAGAGGTTACCGCCTTTAGTCGGAAGACAAGTATGTGGGGTGTCAGGTAGGGGATGAGTGGCTCCACACCGTCCCCTCAGACACCCGACCGCACCATCCGATCCTTCGGTTAAGCCGCATGCGGGGACATGTTAGTCACAACGGGACCCATTGCAATGGGATGTGTAGGCTAAATAACCAATTCAATGCAGCCACCACACCGCAAACCAATTGCAGCCCGGAGGATCGAAATCGTCTGAGGCGTTGATGTCTCGGTTTACATACCTAAGGATACATTTTTTCTTAAAGGTGTATTTATTTCTGATTTTACCTACTCCTGATAGTATGAAAAAGAACTAGTATGATTTTATTGTTGAGTGCTATGAGGAGCGTGATCAAGATAAGAATGGAGAAAAGTTATTTTATCAACAACACAAAAGTGGCAAATGATGTACATAAGGGTAAATAGAAATCAAGAAGGGGTAGAGAATGAGAGATATTCAAGAGTAAAGAATAACGGAGTTTGAACGAATATTAGGGTGTCTCCCCCCCTGGTTGGGTTGTGACGGCGTATGTCTGGAAATAAACTGATTCCCGTCATCGAAGAGAAAATCTCCTTGCCATCATAAGTGATGATTTGAAAATATCAAGCAATGTATTGATGCTGATAGAAAATAAAATGCTAGGTATGATTACCCGCATTAATTCGTAGAAGAGCAGAAACAGTATTCTCAAGTTGTACAATGCATTCATTAGATCGCATCTTGAGTATGCAGTCCAATTCTGGTATACTTATCTTAGAAAAGACGTTAATAAATTAAACAAGGTTCACTATAGAGCTACCCAACGTAACCCCTTGCTACATCATAGTTCGTACAAAGGCTGACTTAGCAAACTCAGCCTTCATTTGCTAGAGAAGCGTCAACTTACAATAGACATGATTGAAGTTAGGAAATATATCAACAGCAAGGAAAAGATCGTGCAAACAAGCCTTTTTGTTTACATGCAAACGTACTGACCAGGGATAATGGTTACAAAATCGTTTGTAAGCATTTCACACTGGACATGACGTGTAACTTCTTACCGTTGAGAATGGTTGAAGATTGAAACAAACTTCCGAGGGAAGTTGTAAATTGCCAAACAATCAAAATGTTAACGTACCGACATGACGAATTCTGTCAGAATTGCCACTAATTAATTTCCGAGTCCAATGCGTTCCAGAAGCAGTGCTCGGCATTGTGGCTTGCGCGTTAGTAAAAAAATTGTGTCTAACATTGACACAAGCGCTGTTAAAATAGTGCCTGACATTGCAGCCAACTCGTTGCAGAACGGTGTCTGGCTTCTTCAACAATGGTTTAGCGAGGAATGAAACGGAGCAAATATCAAATCAACAACGTAGACTGGTAGATGTCTCTGCAGATGCTGATCATTCAACACTAAAACTACACAGATACGTGATGCTCTCTTTGGCGTGCTATTTCAAAACTTATCTCTCTACTATGAAAAGGCAACCTAGTTTGAGAGCCAAAAGGCCTAGTGTTGCTTTCCATTCAGATACAGACACTGGGCCGCAGCCCCCAAGAAGAGGGGTGGCCGACAGCAAGGCGCACCTCACACCCTCATACGCTCACACTCACATAACTTAGCCATTTTGTGCTAGAGGGTCCGGCCAGTACCCCCTCAACTTACACTCTGGGTCACGAGTGCAGTCCGAGGATCCGTCGTCAGCAGCAGGGCCCGACAGTTTTCACTGGTTTACCCCCGCCGCGTCATAATGGCCGCCCGCCCCCC